>JASAOA010001861.1:0-136052 GCA_030849815.1 Vickermania spadyakhi
GCCGGGCTGGGGGCGGGGGGATTTTGAATCGGCCCCCTCGGGGGAAATGGAATGTTTCTAAACCGCCGATGCCCCCCGTCGAATTTATTTTATGTGCGGCTGCGGGCTCGGATTCCTACAAGGCATAGGGCCCCTTTTGTTTAGCCGAAGTGCTTAGTTCAGGACGGGGAACTTGTCCTCGACTTCGGCCATTAAAAAAAATAATTCTAGACAATACAAAGAAGATGATTTCTTTTTTTATTATTTTGTGGTTTTATTATCGTCTCTAAGGGGGTGGGGCCTTTTGCCAAATGAACCATTGGCGGCGCGCTAAAAACCATGCCGCCTTCTACCATGGTATGTATTGTTGCGCTTTGTTCGGCGTCAAGCTGGAACTAAGGAATAAAAGTGCGAAACTACGGAATTTTTAAATTGCCCCCCTCGGGGGAATTTGAATGTGTTTCCCGCGGCCTATGTTTTATGTGAGGCCGCGGGCTCGGATTTCCGCATGTCGAAGACCCCCCTTCTATTCCCGAGTTCGAGTTTGACGTCGAAAAAAGTACAATAATGCCTCAGAGGAATATATCCGTATTACTTTCCAAGGGCGCCCGTGGTTAATGCGTTTGGCTTGGCTTCCACTAGAAGGTATGCTATGTTCCTCATTGCCTCTCTCTCTCTTTCATTATATACTTATATTTTATATTTTACAATGACACATGGCCTTAAGTCTTTCGTGTCTTCAAAAGAATAAAGTGGGAGATTCAAAGGGCATTCTTCTTCAAGGGAAAAAGGCAAACAAAGATTGCATTCTGAACACGATTTTCAAATATATAAGTTAAATATATATGTTTTATTATTATTTCTTTAGGTAAATACACACGAGGTGCAAAGTTAAAACAAAAATAACCTGGAACACCAATTATATATTAGTTTTGTGTTTCCAAGGATCGTTGTCGAGTTGGGAAACCTCGGGGGTGGGAGGGAGGAGAATAAAAATCTCACAAGCTCAAAAAAAAAAATAAAAAAAAATGAATTTCCTTACTCTATTTTGTCCTTCGAAAAGGTGGTGGTATGCCAATTTGGTTTCTCATACTGTATTTTCTTTTTTATAGCAGTAGGTAGCTGCTTCCTGGCAACCCTATTCTTATCGTTTATACTTTGAAAACCACGTTCCGCCATTTATTTTTCTTTATTTTCAGACATAATCGATCGACGAATATTATCCAGCATTGGAATACTTGCTTTTTCTTTTCAATGCAGATATCGCACAACCAGAAGATTATTTTACGCCAATGGCGTGCTTTTGCGAATATCTGATAAAAACCAATAAGTTAACTGGCTTTCGACACCCCTTGTTTGGGTGTTCATAAACCACAGATGAATTGGAAAAGATATGGTTTCGCCGTTGTGGCTGAGGTAGTTTCTTCGTACCTATCAGTGTAAACAGCATGACGGCAATAGTTCTTTTCTCTCTTTTTCCCTTTGTCAGAACTATCTTCCTTAGAACCGTGTACGCCCATGGAGGCGCATTGCGGATGAACACATTGTGGTGAAACCAGCAGCCAATGTGCCTACCAGCTCTTCGGCGCACCTACTCCCTCGTATGTGAGGGCCATACCCACGACGATTGTGGGCGTTGGCGTCTAGTAGGTTAAAACACAGAATGAACATACATCGATGTGGTGCACAACTACGGATGAGAGATGGAACAAATATGTTTTTTCCTCCGTGGCGAAGATATTCCTTCCTGAACGATGTGGTGTGCAGCATGAATTGCAATAATAGTTTCTTCTCTTCACCATCTTGCTGTAGAACTACTCTTGCATTAAAACGAGGTGCACACAGTAGACAGCAGTAGGTAAAAGCATATCTATTCCAGAATACTAGGGGAGGAACGGCATGCTTTCTTTTAAAGCACTAATTATTTCCGGTTTAAAAGCGGATAACAATTTGGCTTATTTTTTTTTTTAGATGGAAAAAATACATTTGGCTCGACCTTCCTCCGGCGCTTTTGAGAGGCTTTTTGCTTTCCTTTGAAGTCCTTTGTGCTTTGGTATTCCAACATAGCCTTCCATTTTCTTCGAGCTTGCGGAGTGAAGATGCTGAGATGAAATTATGAAATGTTTTTCGTCTCTTCTTCTCATTTAGTCCATTGCGGCGTTTTTATAAGATAATTTTTTTTTAAAAAAGTATTTTAAAATAAGTTCATCATGGCTCGTATACAAGTTCAAACTTGGGACGCAATTGGTCGTGCTTTCTACAATTCTCTGCCAGCAACCAGACTATTCCAATGGAGTGACGGTCCATTGTGATTCTAACCCACGCTCCATGTCTTTTCAGGTTGCCCGACAAGGCACTCATCTTTTTGTGTATGAAAGGCAGACTTCCGCGTGAACTGATGCCCTCCAAGCCTTGGAAGGAGTAACAAACCTTACTGTGGGTGAATTCAACATGGCCGTGTGGAAAACTTTCGCGCCGCAGAAGCTTCCTTCGGACCTTTTCAAACTTCATGACTGAGTTCATGCGCCAACATGTCATCTTTTCGGAAGAACGGCTCTTACTCATCAGCCAGTATAATGCCAACCAACTGGAGTTTGAAACAAGTGAGCAATCTGCCACAACTTCGTGAACGAGGGGCTTCTATCCAGAAAATGAACTTTCAACTTTACAAACCACCTTACAGCAGCAACAGGCCTCACTTCAAAACCCGTGCCTATCAAAGAAAAGGAAGTTCTGCCCTCCAGCCCTCCTTCTCGGGTTTCCAACTCAGTCAAACACAAACGCCTCATTATTACTTAATGTTTTGACTACTCCACTATTCCGGTGGATTAGTCTCGACTTAGCCCTGCCCAGAGCTAATAAAACATTGAGCAGTACTCGACTCTTAGCTTCGGCACACAATGTGCCTACTAGTGAAGGGCTGCACGTAGAGCCGGTCGAGTCTCGCACCTTCTTTATTTGGTGAAGCCGTTTTGACGACCATCGTGCGCGACCGTTTCGATGATATCCACACTTGGATAAAGGCAGACAGCCAGGATCTTTCACAAAATCGCCACATTATCTTCTTGGGTCAGCGTTTATTGGATTCCTTGCGCATCACCGTTCAATCCATCACCGATAAATCGGCCGCCTCAGCTTATGCAGAATTGCATACCCACGAAGAAAAAGAGTGAAGCCGAAAGACCCGTTCGATTGTCTCATTCAGGGGCTTCGGAAACTCCAGGCTGATTGTATGACCCCGCCAAAAAAAAAAAGAACGATGTGTCTGACTACAAGGCCCAATTGCCTTTACTTCATGCCACTCACTATCTCCCGGTAGCTCGAGCTGAGTGCGCCGCATGCACAGACCTCAAAGCCTCCTTTTTCCATGTTGAGCTGTCATTACCAGTTAGGTTTTCGGTCAAACTTTCGTTTTTTGGCCCTACGGTCTTGTTTACGAACTTTCCCGCCTTCCTATGGGTTTTGTGGCCAGCCCTTAAATAATGCAGATTTTGCCTGGTGTTCTGGGGGTAGTTCATCCTGGGCTCTCTCACTTGCCTCATCTTCGGATTGATGTCTGAATTGACAACATCCGCTTTTCTGGCTTATCCTCGCAGGTTCATAAAGCGTTCGATCACTGCGTTCGTTTGGCCAGCAACAGTTGTCTCGTTAGGTGAATCTCCGCCGTCTACTGTCTATGAATTTCTGGGTGTTGTTTACAATGATTCCAATTCTTCGGTGGCTCTTTCAGACAGATTTATGCACACATTAAAGTCGTCCCCGATCACTCAATCGATCCCATGATTCGTTGTTACTTGCTATTGAAAACAATCCGTCAACTATTATCGGCTCTAAACTGTGGCATATGTGATACACCATGTGGTTCAGTTGCCGTATAGGAATTACTTACAAGCTCTCGACTTTTACTCTATATTGTGCCGAGAATTACGTTGTTGCCGAAGGGCTTTCTGTTGGCAAGTGTGTGGCGGCGTTGCTTGAAGAAACTCCCATCATCGCTGGGCCTGTTCCAAGCCTGAACTCAAAGACCCTCCGAATAGCACCACGAAACGGCTTGTTCAGAAATAATCCAAGGATATTGGAGCACCAGTGTCTCTTACAGAAACTGATGATGTATATTTATTCTTATTTTTGCCATTTTTCATTTTTTATTTCATTTATTTATTTTTACTATGCTGCTGATTGTGAAAGCGAAAGGAAATTAACAAATCACCGAAAGAGTTAAAAAAAGTAAAAGAGGAACGATAGTTAAGCACCTGCAGACCCAATGAAGTAAGGGGGTTCAGAAGACACATCGTCCTAAAGAAGAAGAGCAGAGTACGGGCCAATTGACAATAATAATGGGGCTAACGTTATGATATCAGTGTAAACGTGTTCTAATGAAGTTATTTTTTCCAAGTGATCATACTGCTGCGGAGCTCCTATTCTAATGATTTTTCCTTGTGTAGGTAGTAGAATACAATACTATATACTACTACTATACTGTAGTCCAGGTTACCCTAAACAGTAAACGTGTTGGAAACACAAATGACAAATATAACAAAAAAAAAAAACACCAACGATGAAATAGTATACGAAAAATCAGTACCTTTTCATCATGAAGTAAAAAAGAAATTTTAAAATTTGAGTTCAGCCGTTGAATTTTTTTAAAAAATAAAATAACGACAAAAATATCCCATCACAGAAACATCACAAGTGAAACATCCTATCATTCCTAGTCTTGTGTGACGGAATCACCTGCACGTAGCATTAGCACTACCAAAAGTAGCAGTAATACCTTTTTTCAAAAAAAAAAATAATAATATATATTTTAAACACGCACCAATTGCTAATAACAGTAATAATAATATATAAGCAAAAACGATTGACTTCCTGGAAAGGACCTACGAAAGGTGAGGTAGGTCAGCGGAAGAAACATTTTGTTGTTGGATAGGTTCCGTTCAGTAATTGGATATTACGAATACTTTAGATCTTCCTTCGCTTAGCATTGTATCGTGTCTTGGAGTCTTTTCTTCTACTTACTCTTACTGCGATCTATAGAGTGAACAATGTCAAGAAAAAATAAAATAGTAATGCAATTAACAACAAGAGCGGCATGAATACATATAAATATAAATATATAACAAAGTAGTAGTAAGTGTATAAATATAATATGGGTTTCTAAACCACATCTTTATATGCAAATATAAAGAGAAGATCACGAAATTGATACAAAGAGCATTTTCCCCAATGAAAATAGTATCAATATATATATATATATATATATATATATATTATATTTGGGTGGGATGCCACAACTGAGTCCCACTGAAACGTACCCGGTAAGGCGAATGACGAGCAGCTCCATCAAACATCATAAAAGAGAACCAAAATATTGTGGAGTCCTAAGACTGACAAGTCTGCTTTCAATAAAATTATGCCTTAGTTTTTGTCTTATTTTTATTTTTAAGTTAGTTTTTTTACTTGTGCTCTCGACTGGTGGCAGGGGCCTCTTGCAGCGGTACAGATTCAAACCACGGGGTCTCCAGCGCGTCGTTCAGGGGATCCTCCTGGTACAACCGCGAGGGCGTTTGCTCTTCCTCCATGTCCAGTAGTGATTCCCCTTCCTTCTCCTTGTTGTCATTCTGTATCGCATGACCATCTTCATCCAGCTCATCACAAATTCTGGCAGATGGAATCAGAATGAACACACACAGTATGATAAAGCACGGGAGAACCAGGTGCCCGGTAACAATCAGCTTCCAGAGGTTGTCAAAGTTGCATTCATTTGTATCCAAGTTCGCCGGGACGGACCAGAGCCACTCCATCAGCAGAACACCAATTTCACCCGACACCGTTTGTCCGTAATTCGACAGTGCGGCCAACAGCGCGTACACCATCGCCTCCGAACCTCGAGGGCACAACTGGGAGAGGAGAATGCACATCGGCATCCAGGCGAGCATGTACGCCGCTTGGTACACCACCGCATCCCCAAAGACGTACATGTAGTGATCCGGGATGGCCGGTAAATTCCAACGCTTTACCAGAATCAAATCAAAAATGGACCCGATAATTTCAGCGGAAATGGTCACGATGAACGTCATTCGGTAGCTGCGCTTGGAGAAGATGAAGGCGAAACCCGCCACCCCGAGGGTGCCGGCGACATTACCAATTACACCAGTAATGGTGTTGTAGAAAAAGTAGGAGAAATTAGGCCCTCCGGGATTACACTTCTCTCCAGACACATAGTAGGACGTGAGGGGGCTGGTGATGTTTATGTAAAGGGCTTGATTGATGAAGCCAAACAGACCAGCTTTGGCTACCACCAACGGGAGCGTCCAAAACAAAAGTCCAACGAGGAGGGCAACACCCACCAAGACGGTTACCAAGAGAGGGTACGTGTCTGCTCGGAGGGTGATCACCGCCGTGACGACCACCACGACCGTCATACACAAACAAAAGACCGAAATACGCCAGTTGCGAACAATGACTTCCTTGTTGAATTCGATGGCACCTCCGCAATAACTCGGGATGTACAGATCCTCGACCCCTTCGTCGTCATCTTCTGTTATATCAGCCAGCTCTTCGTGATAGTGTGTGGGTTTAGCGTCACTGACAACCTCCTCCACCGGGTCCAAGAAATCCGGTGCGACGTTGGACTTTGCTGCCCTCTTCTTCGCTTCATTCTTCAGCTGCTGCTGCTTTTCGAGCTCGAGCTGTTTCATTTTTATCGCATCTTCTTGCCGCTCTACCCTGTTCTTGGACTCGTCCAGACCGTTAAAGAGGTAAAATGGAATACAGACAAACAGGCAAACAGCGCAGACGTACAAGCCGACTTGGGGAATTCCCGCATCGGACAATGGACCCTGGATGAAGGAGGCTGCAATCCCGGCGACCATCTGACAGATCCAAATGGAGGAAACCAGACTGGGGCCAGCAACGGGGTACTTGCGAATCTTTCGAGAGTACAAACCCTCGGAAAGAATATCGAGGTTCGCCTGGCCGTATCCCACCAGAAAACTCAGCACACCGCCAATCGTTCCGGAAGAGGGCTTCGCGGGTAAGAGTCCAAATCCGATCGAGCACGCAAATGCGAAGATGGCCGAGATGGTCGTCACCCACCGCTTCTTGTAGTGGAAAAACGCAAAAGAATCGGAGAAGAGCGCTGTAAAGGGTTTGATAGACCAGCCCATAAAGGCTACCGTGTAGTAGCGCTGGTACTCCTCGCTAGTACAGCCATAGCGATTTAAAAACATGGCGGGAAGAGCGGTTTGGATAATCATGTAGGCGATGCCTTTCGACAAGGAGTAAGTGATGCAGAGGGTGGCAATGAAAGCTATCCCGTAGCACTCGATGGACTCGCCAAAGATGGGGAGAGTACGAATGCAGTTCATTCGGCCGTCGCACTTCTTGAAGAGTTCACGTGACGTCGGGTGCATCGGACGGCCCTCATCGATTTCCTCCGCACTCATCCGTCCTTCTTGCTGCTTTATCGCGTGGTGCGTACTTTGGTGAGCGCTTCGACGCAGCTCGTCAAAGACCAGACCCGACTGCCCCAAGGAGGTAACGCTGGCACCAAAAATAGGGCCCGTAGTGGATGCCATGTTTTAAAGCTCACCTTCTTTTAAATAAGCACAAAAAATATGTATTTCAAAGAGATATTTTTAGAGAAGTACACTCTTTTAGAAAAAAGAAAAAAAAAAAAGAAGTAAGTTCATTGGCGAGTGGGAGTTACTTTACCACTGCACACAGACCTGCAGGCATCAACAACATAAAATAAATTCAATGATTTTACTGCTTACACCCGAAGAAACACCGCCAATTTTTTCTTTCTTTAACATGCTGATTGATCCGCTTGTAAATATTTAGAGAAACATGTGCTTTTCCGTTCGAATCAAACAAACTAAAGTAGAAATGGGTCGGAAAATAACCTGAGCCCATAATTTTTTTTCAAAATATGATAATGATTATAATTCCCGAAAAGCGACTTAGGTAGAGTCTACCATTTCATTTATGAAGCATAATCTCGGATAGAGCATTTTCGCCAGCAGTATTTCACAGAGTGCATAAAAGAAAGAGAAATAATGAGAAAAAAAAAACAAGTGAACAACCTTTAAACTACTATTGTAAACGAGAAAAAGGACACTAAAATAATGAAAAAAAAAAAAAAACAGAAATAAGTTGAGGTGTTGACGGACAAATCGTAGATGAACTTTATCGCTCTATCATTCACATTTATTTCACCTAACCTGAGTTGTATGCCATCATCCTACATCGCAGTATAGAATAGCTTTCCCTTCAGTTCAGTTCGATCGGCAGGTCCCGGGATGCTATCACTTTCACAGTTCATCACTTTACCAGGCAGCGGTAAGACAACGGTCTTTTTACATCCACACGTCAAAAGTATCCAAATGCGTAAAAAAAAAAAAACACAAATTAAGAACGTAGAAAGTATAGGGACGTCTAAATAGCACTTTTCAGGAGCCGCGGATACGCAGTTCTCCACGAAAAAAATTTCATTAAAATAAAATAGTTAAAAAGTTTTGTTTGTCGGAACGGAAACGGGCACCACTCACGAAGAAGATAGATATTCCTGCCGTCTACGTCATTCACTTTCCTGCAGAGGTGGAAAAACAGCACATAAACGAGAGAATAAAATAAATAAAAAGGAAAAAATATTGGAAAAAATGGATCAAAATGGACGAGTAAGAGAAGGAAAAAAACATATAGAATATGCCCATCGACGTCACTAAGGACAGACAACACACTATCTATTTTTTTCCAATAAGTAACAATAATGCTCATCAAAAGGAAAAACAACATACTAGAATGAATATATTAACGTCCACGACGGTCAAAGACAATGCAAAACATGGTACTACGCCAGACATAGTCGCAGTCATAGTCCCATTCATAGCCGCAGTCATAGTCCCAGTCATACTCCCAGTCATAGCCGCAGTCATAGTCCCAGTCCTAGTCGCAGTCATAGTCGCAGTCATAGTCCCAGTCATACTCCCAGTCATAGTCGCAGTCATAGTCCCAGTCATACTCCCAGTCATAGCCGCAGTCATAGTCCCAGTCATACTCCCAGTCATAGTCGCAGTCATAGTCCCAGTCCTAGTCGCAGTCATAGTCCCAGTCATACTCCCAGTCATAGCCGCAGTCATAGTCCCAGTCCTAGTCGCAGTCATAGTCGCAGTTATAGTCGCAGTTATATATACCGCGGACAAGGACTTCCTGGTGGAACTCGATCGCGCCGCCGCAGTAGGTCGGAATCTGTAGATCGCGTTCTTCAGGTAGCTCCTCCTCGTCCTCGTCCAGTATTCCATTTTTGATTCGCATCTTGTCGGTGTTCTCGTCGTCATGGCCAAGGCCGACATGCGGTGCGGGAGCGGCTTCTTGGCGATCCGCCCGTCTTTCCGCCAAACAGTGCAGCCGCATCGTTTTTGGTGTCCTCGTGACGCTGCACCGAGTTCTTCCCCTTCTCAATACCGTTGAAGAGGGAAATCAGAATGCAGAAGAAGATACACCCGGCGCAGATGAACAGGTCCACTTAAGGGATGTCTGCGTCAGAGAGCGGTCCCTGCACGACGATTCCGGTGGCCATCCACCGGAAGGAGACAAGCTCGGGCCCTGCTGCACCTGGAGTAGAGCCCCTCGCACAGAGTATTCAAGCCGATGAGAAATGCCGTCATGGCGCCAATGGTAGCGGAGGAGTGCGTCGCGGGAAAAGGAACATGGGGGTCGACGGCGAAGAGAATCAAGACGTAAGCACTGCCTTTAGAAAGGCCGCGGTGGAACACATGGAAGCGATGAGTCAGGGCCATAGCACTCGATGGCACGGCCGTAGGAATGCAGTTCATTCGGTCGCCGCACTTCTTGAAGAGTTCAATTTGTGATGGATGCGGCGTCCGTCACGATCTCCTTTCTCGCACTCAAGGCATTGATGGGAGGTGGAAGGTGATGGAGGAACGATGGTCTTGTTCGAGCTCCGCGGACCTGCTTCTGGACGTCACACTCATTCCGCACACAGGACCAGCAGCGGTCGTCATCTTCTCTGGCGACCGATTGTTCAGGTAATCGATCGAATATAAAAAGTTGTGAATATGGGTACATGGTGGGAAGTCAACGGGATGATGATGAATCTATGAGAGCTGTTAAAACGAGGTGGAGTAGTAGGAAAGAATAGAGAATGACTAGTCTATAGAAGTACCAGGAGAGCATCAATAGGATTCCAGGACAAGAAGAAAGTGAGCAGAATAATAATAATAATGAACAAAAACCAGAAGAGCGAATAAAACAAGTGCAGCATGAAAAAGGCGACGTTTTCCAGTAGAAAAGTAGCATTTTCATGCATGTTTTTTTTTAATTCATCAGATTCAGGGAGAATAAAAAACAGAAAAAAATCCCACAGAGTCGTCGAATTACTTAGTCTTTCGTGAATTGCATTTATTCATATGTCTTTACCAAAGACTAAACCAGTCAAGAACCTACTGGCAAACGAGAAACAGGACGTCAGTTCGTTTAAATAATTCTAATCTAAGAGATTAGTACTATATATTTTTTGTCTTCTTTAAGTCTATACTCGAAAATAAAGACAAGGTAGCTTTCACCGCACCGGTTCTCTTTCCGTCCAATTTTTTTTTAATAATAGTTCTCCTCGTTTTCATTCTGGCGTGCTTTCGTCCTCTTCCTCATCACTGCTCTCGGCTTCGTCCTCGACATACTGAGAGGCCCGAGCTTGGCGCTCCTCCTTCCGCCGGCGTTTGAGCTCACGACGCGCTTCCGCACTACCGTCGAGTTCATCGCGTTTCTTCTCCGCCCGGCGGCAACACTGAGCCATTCGGTCCGCTGCGTCATCGTCGTCGCTGCTCGACAACAGAAGGCGACGTACCTGCGCTCTCAGTTTCTCACTGGTGTCTGCGTCCCCCAGCTCCCGTAGCCTCAGCAGTAATTTAAGCACACGCAGCTGATCCTCTGGGGTGACCGTTCGCGGGGCGTGAGTAGGAGTCTGCATTTCTCTCCTTCTCTTTGTTTTTTTACAGATATGTCTATCTTTTATGTTTCCAGGCAATTTTTATTAGTGCTGCTCCTCTATCTTCTTCAGCGCTAGTGCGTCGTGAGGAACGTCAAAATAATTATTCTGTGAGAATAACACCTGAATACTTGAAAATCTGATGATGCAACACGTCGTCCTGAACTATAATGAATACACTATATTATGGAAACCAAACAAATACAAAGAGTTCAAAAAATAATTTACCACTACCACTAAAAAAAAGAGATAGACAGTAAACAATCAAGAAGTAGAATTAGTGCGTTTGGGTGACGACAATTACTATTGGTGTTTTGTTGCGTTGTTTTGTGATCTATTTTCTTATTTAAAGGAGGTTTCAGCCTCTATAATTTATCCGCTGTTACCCTTCCCCTTTCACTTTTCTTCCCGAGGTTTAGTTGCCATTGTTTGTGTGCCCGTACACTAAATCAACCCAGTATTGCATAAAAAGTTTCTCGATTTTATACTTTCCCATTACTGCGCGCTCGTGAATTTCCTGTTGCCACACCTTCAAGTACTCGACCGAGACATCCGTAATGTTCCTCACCACCACCACTGGGAGATCTCGGTACGGCTCCAGTAAGCTGAGTGCGTCCAGGCGATTCTGCGGATGCGATTCGTTCATCAGCCGAAGTTCCTCCCACGTGCCCACAATATGGTGCGGATTGATCTTTTGGTACTCGGGTGTTTGAAGGAGAATGGGGTGCTGAAGAATGGGAATTCCACCGAAAGCCATCGCCTCCCAAGTGCGGAAACACTCATACCCCTTACCAGGTGGAGAAGCCACGAAGGCGTGCTGCATCATTAATTCGTAAAAGTGCTCTTGATGAAAGCCTTCAAACAAAAATTCTTGCGCCAAGATACCTAAACCAGAGGTCTGGTTTAGCGTGTCGAACCACGGTTGGCGCCATGGCCACACAGTGAAGGCCGCAATTGCAGGAATCTGCTTCCACGGCGCGCCATAGGTCGCGTTGCGCTGTCGAAGCTTGTGATACAACGCAACAGTGTATGGCAAGAGAGCAATGTGTTGTATCGGTGCGGTGGCAAAGTAATTGGAGTCGTTAGCCTCCTCGAAAACAATTAACTCGTCCGTCAGGGAGGGCCTATCCTCGCGCTGGTACGGTTCAATGGGCATCAGGACCACATAGAAGGTGGTGATACGCTCCGGGAGTTGATCCAACGGAATGATCTTCACAGGCGGGTTCAGCGTCGAGCCTGCGAAAAGCTCCACAGCGCGTTCCAGCCACATGGTTGTGAGACTCCCAAACCGCAGGAGTGGCGATGGTGGTGACTGTGAATCCCCAGTTGTGTTGAAGCGGTGCGGAAACATCAGTGCTAGACTTAGATTTGCCAGGGCGTAGGATGTGTAAAGGCTATTTCGCAGCTGATCCGCCCGCTGCTGCTCCTCATGATCGGGTAGCAAGTTCCCTGAACGATGATAGAACTGCATCCCAATGGGGAGAGAGGTGAACTTTACATGTCTGATGTTTCCATTGGTGGAGTACCAGTGCGCTAAGAGCGGATGATTCAAAAAATACTGTAGAGTCACGTTCGGAAAATCATTGGGGTTCATGTCTACCTGCATAAAAAATGACTTTGCAGAGGCTTCATCGATTTCTGTGCCAAGCAACACAAACTTTCGGGTGGCGGTACGAAGGGCTTCATGGCGGAGATAGACACATCGGAGAACAAAATGAAAGGCGTGGGCCTTGTACACGTGAACGACGAGCGGCGACCGCTGCGGAAGATGCATCAGCTGCACGAAACGATCGCAAAAGTGATTCCTAAACATGAAAGCGACCCCACGCTCGCACACTAAATGACGATCCAGCAGTTGCATTGCGAGCTCATCGAAGAGCTCATCTCCATGAATCATCCGTGGAAGTACTTCTGAGATTGGCGTCGCCGCCAAGGCTGGAGCTGACGCGTTTGGTAAACTTCGATGACTCGGGCTGGTGAGGTGGTTGAAGGCGGGGGTAAAGAAAAGGGAGTAACGAAGCCGTTCAGCCCTGAAAACGGTGTGGTCTGCATTCGACAGGTTCCCCTCGCACATCCCTTCCAGCGGGGTGCGAAGGGTATCCGAGACCGCAAACTGCTGGCAAGCGGCCGAAAGCGAGCCTCGTTCGTTCTTCGTTTGGCATTGATGTTTAAACTTTTCGAGTGCGTGTCGTTCTTCGAGGCTGATGAATGTTGAGGAGTTCGACGTCGCGGTGAGCCGCAGGCCCGCAAAGGTCTCAAGTCCTACGTGGGAAATAATTGGCGTGTGCAGAAAATCATTTCGAGAGAAAACAAGGGTGCTATCCACGTAAGAGTCGTAATCTTGTGGTACTTCCCTAAACTTCGGCTGATCCTCTGCTTCGTGAGGCAGTGAGTCGTACAGCACTGTGGAGTTCCACTTCAAGGTTTGAGAGCGCTTCGAAATGCCGTCTACCCTTTCAGTGTTTCCCTCTGCTGAATGAGGACACTGCGGGGGAGGGAATACTATGTATGCCTCACTGCACTCTCTATCCACTTCCGAAGGTGAAATCCCACAACGTGACTCCGTTTCGGGGAGCCACAGGAACCGAAGTGCATCCTCCCGCTGCCGTGTACACTCTGAACGTTGCGGCTCTTTTGAGCGCGTTGGGAAGAATGAATGCGGCTCTACAGGACTGGATAAGGAGGAGGAGTTCTCGTCCGTCTGATGGCGTTCAGGGTCCTCTGTTGTACTGATGCCCGCAGTGCTAGGAATTCCTGGTGTTGAGCCATGAGAGATTGTGTCCTCGTTCCCTGCCCATGGAGCACGGAGGTGTGGCAGTCCCCACCAGGACCTCTCAGTAATATATTTCGTATCCCTTCCGCTGCTTTCTCCTCCGTCATCAGGCGTCGAAAACGAGAAGCCCAGAAACGTAAAAGCAATGCCATAGAGAATAATTAGCATGACCAGACTAAACCCGATTCGCTTCCTGGAGCACCACGTGAAACGCAAAGCACGGCAGCAGCCACTCCAAGTGGGGGCTGACCGCCACCTCCGACGCCAACGAGCTCCCGTGCCGAGTGGTGCAGCAGCTGCTGTGGGGAGCAAACTACGGTGTGTTCGTGACACCATAATGCAGACACCCACCCCCACTCTTTTACCAATCCCACTAGATTTGATGCGAACTACCACACATACGATTCAGCTGCCATGCGACTGCTTTGGATTGAGGAGAAAAGAGACAGAGACCTCAGTTCTCCTAAAGTGAGTGTGTTGTGTGACAAAAAGATCAATGATGAAACGACTGGGGATAAAATGCACTGAATCGCTAGAACAACAAAAAGTAGGAAACACAATGGAACGGATACTGCAAATTAAAGGGGAAACGACAAAAAATATATAAAAATGATTGATCGATCAATAATAGCTTAGAAAAAGGAACGGAAATTGAGAAATGTCGGTGAAATGATCTCATACGCACTCTTCGTGAAACAGTACTCTCTCTATAGTTATATATAAAGCACAGTACAAATAATAAAATAAGGAGTGACCCAAAAAGAGAAAAATAAAATCACCACTAAGATATATTATAATAAATGATTATAACAATATATTTTAGATTACAAGGGTTATTTAAAGAAGTTGTGTTGAGAATACCCATCAAATTCTTCCATACTTACTTCTGCGATGCAAAGTTTTAGTGCAGGATCCATATTCCGTAAAAGCAGGAGGAAGACGAGACAGAAATAACACATTCTCTTAAAATCGTTTTTTCTCAGACGACATCTTTCCGAAAAAAAAAATATTTCCTTTATCTCCATTTCTTTTTTGTGATGCCGCTGATGCGTGTTAACGATGCTTATTTCTTCCGCTCCTCCACCATCAGACTTCGGATGTGTATCGAGACGGGCTGGTTTCGAAAGCCAGCTTTCCCCAAAGCCCAGTCATAACTATGCGCATACGCCAGCAAATTACCGCTAGCGTGCAAATCCCCCGCCGCAATGGGTACAGGAAGGGTTTCGTGCATCACCTTACAATCAATCCCAGACGAGGTCAGCGCGTTCTGATCCGAGGTTCCAGCACGCTTGATCACCGCGATATTTCCATCCCCTCCACCAGAAAACACAATGGGAAAGTGCGGGTGATGCACGACCATATTGGTTTGGTGTGCCACGTAGGTTTGGGTCCCGGTCAGAGCTACCATGTGCGACTTGTACGTTCGAGGTTTTTCGGTGGAGGTGGTGTTGAGGGGAACATAAGAGACGCGGCCCTCGGTACTACCCATCGCCACACCATCGAGCGCAGGCGAACACGCGATCGTGCGAAGGGCAAATTTCATCATCGGGGGCGGTGCCATTTCCTGCACCTTACTCATGGTTTTCATGTCGAACAAGTGCACCGTGCGCCCGGTCCCCACAGCCATCATGGGAAACGACTTTTGGGCGTCCATACTAAACACAGGCTCCCCGAAATTTTCCTCCTTGATCGGGTTGGGGGAGCGTAAGTCCCACCAGCGAACTCGGCCGTCCCAGCTTCCCGTCACCAGCAAATCCAACCCCACCTCGGCTGCCGGTATAAAGGCGAGACAGCTAATGGGTAAATCATGGCCAGCGACGATGCTCTTGGTGTTTTGCTGTAAGTTCCACATCACCGCATTGTTGGAGCAGCCGCAAAAGAAGGCGCGTCCGTCCCCGGAGAAACTCACATCCAGCAGCGGCGCATCGTGAGTGGTGGTGAAGGAGGGAATCGAAGCCACTTCTCCGGTGCTCGGGTTCGTCTGCACCTCCCAAACGCAACACGAGGTGTCCCAAGACGTGGCACCGAGCAGCTGCACCGGACAATACACCGGCGAGAAACGGAGTCGACTGATGCAACCGTTGCTGGCTAACGTGCAGACATGATCGGGGCCGTATTTCACGGCAAGGTTCTCCCGGCCAGTGCTGCGCTGCAGAAACGTTTGCATCGTACCGATTACTCGATGTCTCTCACTGGACTATGGTGATCCGTGCGAGGTCGTCTTTTTCGCTTGTTCGCCGCCCGAACCAGAAAACAACGAAGCAAGAGAAAATACGATAATATGCAAATCGAGAAAAAGCAGAGTGAATAGCAGCAAGAAGAGGAATGAAACAGCAACACCGCAAACCAACGGAAACAGAGATGGATAATTCGACGAGTGAATTAGTAAGAAAGTAAGCTTTGTGGCTAAAACGGAGAGCGTTTATTGATATCTAAATAATTATAAATAGAATTTTAAAAACGTGTGTGTGTGTGTTGGTCCTGTAAAGTTTGTAGTACGAGATGTGTATTTGAGGAAGACGACTAAGCGAGATAATAATAATATCGTTATCCGTTGCTGTGCAATTTATCGGAGAGGAAAAAATACAGAAAATAGTGGAATGCTCTGTGATGCTTTCGCACTCGCTGGTAAAGCACTCTGCCAGGAAAAAGAAGGAAACTCTCTTTTTTAAAAAGTTATTATACTTTACTGGATTCAGAGAAAAATATGATATTGATTATATCGAAATCAATCCTTTAATCAGTATACTTCCTAGATAATAGTGACAGATCTAACAGGTGCAGAAAATAATTTTCGTTAATTTATTGACAAAACTCAGAATCAAATAGGTACAGCTCTTTTGGTGTTAGATTTTTTTACTGTGTTGATGTCTGGGTAAAGAGCTTAATTGATTCACAATATGAAGAGTGGAAACAAAATACTATGAAAGTGCAGGAGAAAACATAATATTAAAAAAGTAATGAAATGCAACAGTATAAAAGAGTCATTATCGATATTGTCGAGAAAAAGAAGAGAGATGGAGAAGCTCGCATGTTCAACCCAATCAGAAACACTAATCTTCTCACCTTCACATCTCAGGACATTTCTGAGTAGTTCTTAAGAAATTGGAATTCATTGTTGTTGGTACATTTGTTGTTTTTTCTCTTCCAAAACTTCAAGTCATTCCGCCTTTTTTCCCTCTTCTCTAATCTAAATTCGATCCACTACTACTACTAATAATAATAGAAGTAGGAGAGAAAGGATACAGATGATACACCATAATGCAGACTGCAACACTTGTCGTCTCCCTCTTTCTCTCTCTTTGGTCTTGTTCCGTGGTGTTCGAATGTCTTCGTAATACCTTAATCTTATCGAATTCCACGGAGAAGATTAAGCCCCTTCTGCTCCTCGGGCTTCATATTGCTCCAATCCGACTGCTGCACGCGGCACGTAATAGGAATTCTGCCATCCTTAGCCATCAGCTCCATAAAATACGGGACTTGTTTCTTACAAAGCACCGGCCACACCTCCGACAGATTACCATAACCCGCTGCAAAAGAAATGAAATCATTGCCATCCATGTTCTGCATCGACCAATCGACGGTGTCGCTCGGGTGCTTGTCGAGACGCTCCAGAAGAAGGAGAAGCAGCGTCGCTGCTGAGGAGGCGGAGGCAATTATATGCAGCGGTCCGGTGCCCCACTCGTTACGAATCGTCCAGTCGATGTCGCTTTCCGTGGCGAGACACTCCCGCACACATTCGATCTTGCCGTTCTCCATCAGTTTCTGTAGAACTCGCTGCCCCTTCTCCACTTGCTCGCACACATCGGCGCCCTCCCCCACACAGGTGCGCACCAGCATCGGATCCGGATTCCAATTCGACTTTTTGCTGAGCAAATACAGTCGAAGCGTCGGCCCCTCCTCATCTTGAGGGTCGATGAAATGATAGGTGGAAGCCATCCAGAAGTCACACAACACGCACCAGTAAAGTCTGGTTTAATCGATCTATAAGTGTCAACTACAAAAAAAATAAAAATGGTGAGGAGATCAACGGCAACGACTAACAAAAAAAAAAGATATTCGACAAAATAATTCAATCACGAGAAGGAGTGGTAACATATGACAAACAACATCAAAAGGATCGCTCAAACCGTTGGCGTCCCTGACTGACCCAAGATATTTATTTGTATACAACTTTCTACGCTCTGAGAGCATAAAAACTACTCGCTCTTTTTACGCAAATCACTTCCTTCTCCGTACATTCTATTCTGCATTGTCATTCCGTAAGCCTCTTGAATTCCCTTTGGCACTTTCAACCGATTCTGGTCGACGGTGTTGAGCCGCCGCCAGTCCCAGCCCATCACAGGCACTTCCGAGATCACAACAGGAGCTTTCGCAGACGAGTAGTGCGGCGTGGAGTCCTTTACCATGGGCCAAAACAACCAGAGTTTCCCTTGGAATGCGGTGTACGAGATGAAGTTGAGCGCCATCCACTCCTCGACTCCATTCTGGGTCGATCGCACACGAGCCGTTTGCTCCCAATCCACGACATCACCGGGCTTACGCTGCTCGAGGCGGTCTACCAGGCCGAGCAGCATGTACCCATCATGATCCGACGTTGTGCGGCACACCGCGTGAAGCGCACTCTCGCCATCCTTTCGATCTCGCTGGGAGAGATCCACCGGATCCGCAGACGTTAAACACGCGATTAGAGCTGCCACCGCGCCATGCAGAATGAAACCGTTGATAACAGGCTCGCCATGAAAGTGTAGCTCTGCACCGCCTTCCACACACGCCCACACAAGGTGGATATTCGGGCTCTCGGACTGACTCAGTTGATACAAGGCTTCGGTGGGAGAAATGGATTGGAGCACATCGCGTAGCGGGCTCGTTTGAGGTTCTGGAGGCGAGGCAGTGGATTCCGAGCTCATGGATTTCATCCCTGTCGTTGTTTTAGGCGGTGAAGCGTGGGGGCGAAACGGAGTGCGACGATACGAACTGGAACCGTTGGTAGAACCCCCACCGGGTGGATGGAGATCGCTGAAGAGTTCCTCCTCTGTGAGGAGCGGTGTGGAGGTGTACATCCGGGAGGTGGTCGTACCAGGGTTCGTAGAGGCCGATGTCGCGGTTGGATTTCCACGAAAACGTTGGCACCGAAACGCGCGGCCGCCACTGCTATTCCTCCCACTAGCTGCTGTCTCTGAGGTCGAAGACTGGGCTTCTCTGGCATACCGGTAACCAGACCCCGATGTCCAGCCAAATGAGGAAGAGGTGGTTGGAAACGACTTCCCCCTTCTCTCGTTGGACAGCTGTTGCTTCTGCTGTAAAGTCAGCGCTTCAAACGCAGCTTGCACCTTTTTAAATGCTTCCGCGCCGTTAGGATTTCGGTCTGGGTGATACTGCAAGGCCTTGGTGCGGTATGCCTTTTTCAACTCTTCAGCTGAGCACCCCCTCGAGACCCCCAGTGCTCGGTAGTGTATCTCCATCCCTTATGGTGGACGTAGCCCAATAGTAACCCTTACTGAACCGTTTTCAAAGCAAAAAAAGAAAGAAAAAAAAGCAACAACCAAAAAGAAACCCCCCAAGGCAAACAAACGAGATCAGCGATTGCCCTCCCGAAAAAAAAAAAAAAAGACAACAATTTGCGACAGAATGCGGACTTCAGACGTCGTAATTTCACGTCGCCTAATTTCAGACTCTGAACACCCGTTAAGCACACTGCCTTAAACACAATTAAAAAAACAAAAGTAGCAAAGGAGGAAGAAGAGAACATAACAAAAGAATCACAACAGAAGAAATTTAACAGCAGAAATAAGGATAAAAAGAAGTGCACACAATGCTAAAACGATGATAATAATAGGAATATTGTATAATGTGTATTTTGTTTCCTTTGAAGGCGACTAACAGAGATCCTGCACATTATCAACCACGTCGTGCAGACATTATGAGGTCAGGAATCACTGCACTCGAACAAGAGTCCTGCAGATCTGAATTTCTCAATTGAAGAACGAAAGCATTCAGAGAGAGATCGAATGATAGTAGTGATACAGGACACGGTCAGCTTTGAGTTGACAGCTAAGAGAGAAAATGTGCCGCGACCCGGGATCGAACCAGGGACCTTCAGATCTTCAGTCTGACGCTCTCCCAACTGAGCTATCGCGGCTCCGAAGCGTATTTTGATTACTTTTCGATTTACCGTCAGCGTCCCCTTTTTTATGAAATATTTTATTTTGGCCCCTCACGTGTTCATTTTGACTTGGCATGAATCAAGTTTATCTGGACACCGCACTGCCATTCATTTTGGATGATTGCTCTAATGCAAGAGCTTACTCCATTCCAAAGAAGAGAGACGAATAGTCATTCAACCCTTCGGGAATACAAAAAGAGAACGGTACCGCTTGCTGTAAAAGAAAAACATCTGAAACCAGTTAGACTACTTCTCGCTTGAAGAAGGGTTGAGCCTCTAAAAAATGAGTTGAGAGACACGCCGGCCATGCTGCCCTACCATCCGTCTACCTTGGCTAGCAGCTCCTTGTGTTTGAAAAATAAGTAGACTTGCGGAATCATAAGCAACCAAAATTGTTAACGGAGTTTCAAGAAGGAGAGCGAAGAGTAAGAAGAGCCGTTCTGTGACGTTGCCGTGTGAAGATGCCGACGTTCACCAGCAATACGGCTTGGAAAGTCCGTCTAGTTCAGGATGACCCTTTTGGTTGACTACTTCTCGGCTTTGGTTTTGTCTTTGTCGTTGATGCTGAAGTCAGTCAGTTGCGAAACTCTTCCTCGAGTCTAGTTATCAAAGGCAAATAAAAGTGCGGCACAAAATCAAAAAAGGAGCGATATTGAGAAAAAAAGGATGAAAAAGAGTGCCTATTTATCATTCAGTCAATATCAATATACATTAAATAATAACGCGCATGCTGAAGAGCAGACTTAAAGCGCTAATAGGTGCGGCTGCTTTTTTTTTTTTTTCCACTAACGCCGAGGTGGTGAGAAGACTTGTACAGTTGTTCTGTTCGTTTGTGAAAGTACCTTTTGATCTTCGTGGGCAGCAGAATCTCCGCTATTCGCTGCTCCGTTAGGGTTGATTTCCTTAGTTCGGTAAATATATATATATATATATTTTTCTATCTTACTTTCGCATTTATTTATATTTTTGTATTTGTTAATACACTTTATTAATCCAAACGACGATCAATATAGATATAAAATACAGATCGGAGAAAGTTCGTAGTGGTCGCAAGCATTAATACTTCAGCCCACCGGCATGAAAAACAACAAAACGAGAAACCACGGTAAAACGCGTGTCTCGAATGAATTAGCTCTTTAACTTTCCTTTTCTTCTTTCTCAGCTGCGGATAGAATGCGAAAACACTATGCTAAAAGGGAAAGGGATCTTCGTCCGAATTCATTTGTGAGGCGTAAATTCTCTCGTCCCCCTTTCTCTCTTTCAGTGATGGATGAATAATTAAAAAGAAAAAAAAAACATAATAATGAGGGGGTGAAAAAGTTAAGTAAAGTAATAATTAAGTGTTAAGTAATAATTGCAAAAGGAAAAAGGCTTCAATTTGAAAAAAAACATAAAACATAAAAGAAAGCTATAAAAGTGGAGTGCGAGACATTCTTTCAAATATGCTTTTAATGATTCTTTCAAATATTTTTGCTTTTGCGGATAAAATACATGTGTTTGAGTGAGTGAAGGTAAACGTTCGGTTCATTTATTCATTTATTTTGTCAAGAATGGAAATGAAGCACACACGCACGTCAGTACGACTTACAGCGAGCACCAAACGAATCTCCTCGAGCTGACTTTCTGGATTTCTTTTTATGTACATTTCTATTTCCTTTCTTCTCAAAGGAGCCGAAGGGCTTAAATATATCCAAAAGAATTTCGGGGAAAGAGAGGAAAAAGAGAGGAAACCAGTCCTGTTGTTCGTAGTAGTTTCTTTCTTCATTAAGAATAATAGATAACAATAGAAAACAATAAAATATAATATCGTATCCTCTTTTCGAACACCAGAACCAATAGAGTGTAGATCCTTAAGCGAAAGTTGATTATTTCTTCGGTTACTACTCATTGTCTGTTCCTCCTTCTTTTTTCATCATTTGCACACGATAAGGAAAGAGAGAGGGTGGATATTACCCGTAGTCTCTTCACGGCTTCTCTCGACGCGTTACTCACATATTCATATTTTCATGAAAAGAAACTTTGTTTCAAACCCTAAATAATTTGCATTACACTTTGCAGTTCTTCTTCCTGAACTCCAATTCGCGCCTCTTCGCCTGTCGCTCGTACTCAATCGGGAGCGTGTCGTTCAGTCGCTCTAAATCATTGATCGACGATGAGAAAATGCGAGGAATCAGGGGTGACTCAATTTCTCCCGAACCACCGAACAGGATCGGGGGCTTCACCAGAATGTTAAAACTCGTCGTCTCGTGCTGCTCCTCCCACTCCAGACGAACGCGTTCGGCCTCCTCGGCGGCCTGCAGCGCCTCGCGCTCGAGCTGCCTCCTCTCCGCCTCTGCTTTGGTGGGCGGCATCGGCGGCGGTGTCCAGACGACGTGGCGCGGCTGCAGGCTGCACTCCACTTGCAACAGGTCGTGCAGCTCTCGTTGGGAGAGTTGCCCTTTGCAGTGGAAGCAATGCGTCTTGTACTTGTCGGGGATCTCCTTCGAGGCGAAGATTGTCTCGAAACGTTGATGCTCCAAATCACATTGAAAGCAACGCATCTGGTTCGATTGGTTTTGGGGACTCTTAAAAAGTTGTATTTAAAATCCTTCACAATTGAAAGAATAATAAAAATAATGCTTAAGCTCGTGGTAGATCAACCCCCAAAATGGTAAAATATCGAAGAATTGTGTGCAAAAATAGACACAAATATAATATCTCCAAATAAAAATATATTTCTAACGCTCCTAATTCAGTAGCTAGAGACCCTTCAGGAGTTCAGCCGGTGGACTTTGTATTACAAGTGCTTGTTGATAAACTGCAACAGATTAAAACACAAACTATATACAAATGATAATATGTTTTAATATACAGAACAGCAAAGTGAGGAAACGAGAAAGAGCAGCAACGTATTCTAGTAAGATAAATCTCTCGAGTTTTTATGGAACCGGGTTGAACAAGAGATTACAAAAAACAGCAATGAAGTCAATCGTTTTAATAGGAATGCACTACAAGTATACTGAGGGCTTGCAGAGAGGAGAAGGAGGGTATACGAAGAGATATACTAAAAGCTCTTTATTAGAAAGAATAGAAATCAATATAAAAAGATCGGGTGTATGTTTGAGAAAGGGCTAAAAAAGTTGTCAGCAAGGGATTAATTCTTGAGCATAACGAAAAAGAAAAGAGAAAAAAAAGAAGAAGAAACACAGTTCAGATGTGAGAGCTACGATACGTTTTCCAAACGTTTCTTGTCAAAAACGTCACTCCTCGCTGAGGAAGAACCACACGACAGAAATCATAACGTCGGCGATGCGATTACTCGTACTTTCTTTTTGAATGAGGTGAAATTGTGTAGAACCCTCACGTAACACGAGTGCTTGTGTGCATGTGTGGGACAGAGTTTCTTCAGCTTAACGAAACAGGGAAAAGAAGGCAGTATCGTACATGATCCATATGTTTAAGAAAAGCTGGTCACATCAGAAAAAAAACAGTTGAAAAACGATATTGTTCATAACAAAGTCGGTGAGTTTGAAAGCACACACAAACATCTCATACTAGTACTCTTTTTCTAACCATCTACAAGATATCATCTAAAGGAGATGGAGGGATGTGTATCTAGGAACGAAATGGAGAAAAAAAAAAACATATCAATAAATCTAGAATTTATTAATATTAAAGAGCGTACAGAAACAGAAGAAAATAATACAAAATATGGTAATTGTTACAGGGTGGAGAGAGATATGCACACAGTTTCGACGTCTAGGCTGAGGCCAAGCCGCTCTCCGTTTTTTTCTCGATTCTCGGAAAGGTATTCATTGATAATACCAATAAGATACAAATAGAGAAGCGGAAGTAGAGAGGATTTCTTAAAGAGTCAACCAGTAGACAGGATGAAAAAAGAAGGTGAATCAACAGCAACAAAAAAATGCACTGAACGAAGTAATACTTGATAATATCTTTTTCTGCCGTTCTTCAATACAGTGCGTACATGATGAACAAATAGAAAAGAAAAAGTGAGAAACATTTCAAGAATGAAATATGATTTTTGTCGTATTTACATTTTTCTTCAGTATTTCTCGAGTTTCCTATTCATTATTTTTCCTATTCTGTTTTGGCGAAAAACATATTTCTCTAATTTTGATATTTCGTTCGTTTGATACTTTGAACATTTTAAAAACAAAAGAAACGACAACGTATTCGCGTTGCTTTTCCTTCGTTTCTTAAGCCGTTTCCCCAGCTGATAGAGGTAGATTCAGTGGTTTAGGCCTCTTCCACGGTTGGTGCTCCTTCGCCTTCGTGGGCCGCTGCATCTTCGGCTTCAGCCTCCGGCTCGACCGCTGCATCTTCGGCTTCAGCCTCCGGCTCGACCGCTGCATCTTCGGCTTCAGCCTCCTGCTCAGCCGCTGCATCTTCGGCTTCAGCCTCCTGCTCAGCCGCTGTCTCCGCATCGCCTTCAGTGGCTTCAACAGCTTCTGCCTCTTCCGCCTCTGGTTCAGCCTCGCATTTGGGTTCGGCCGGCTTGAAGCGCTGAACAAGATTGTAAATGATCACTTCGGCGGCACTGGAGTATTCATCCGGCGCTTGAAGTTGCGCCTCGCGAACGGGGACCTTGATGGTGGTGGAGGTGACTTGCGCCTCAGCCGGAGTTTCGGTGGGCACTAAGGCACCCACCTCCGCTTCCTCGGCACTCTTCGTCGCCTCTTCATTCTCATTAGTGTACATCACCACCTGAATATACAGGTGATTGAGCTTCTCCTCCGCCACAGCGGCATTGTTGTCGGCCTCGGGTGGGAATACTTGGCGCACTTCACTAGGGGCATCTGGCACGTCATGCACGTAGACGAGCACCCCGTCGGAGGTGGTGTACACTCTGTGGAATACCGGGGCCGCGTCATCCTCCCCGCCCTGCACGGCTTCCTCAAAGTAGAACTTCGACGGCTCGTTGTTCGCCATGAGAGTTACCTCTTCGTCCTCCTCATCCTCGTCCAAAATCTCATCCGACAAGAAAAATCCATCCTCACCCGCCAGACGCCCCAGCAAGTCGTCCACCGCGGAGGTGACGTTAATAAAGGGGTACAAGTTGCTGAGGTAGTGCGACTCCGTCACATGCGGTTCCGCCTCCCCGTCGCGAAGCTCGTGCTTGAGGACAAGCAGGCTGGAGCCGTCATTCAGCGTGGTGTTGGCAGGGTTCGGTACATCATCTACCTTGGTCAGAGAGTTGAAGCCTCTGCATTTGAGAGCCTCGAAGATACGCTCCTGGCACGCCCGATCACTGCTGTTCTGATCGTCCTCATCCACTTCCGCCGCACGTGTACGGAGAATATACACGGGGGTTCCGATCTTATCGACGGACGTGTCAGATCTGAACTCGGAGTTGAGCAGCAGTAGGGTGTGGCTCTCAATGAGCTCGAACAAATTGTACACCGCGCGTTGAATGCGGCGAACAAAAAAGCGGATTTTGCGATCGCGATTCGTTCCATGACGAACGGCATCCACGGTACGATCAATATTGAAGGTGACATCATCCATATCTAGGAGCTTGTTCCCAGTGATCTTGAGAATCTCTCGGAGCTTCTTTCGCTTGATGTAAATGTAATCCGCACCGAACACCGTGGTCCGGATGGCTTGAAGAAGCACGCCGTCGCTGAAGGGGTAATCAATGGATTCCCCATCCGACTTCTTCACGCGGAAGCCAGCAAAAAACGCGACGTGTGGGTCCACTGCGGACTCCACCACAACCATCTCCTCCGCGCCGTCGTTGGTGATTTGCTTCGGGGCGACATCATCACTGCTCGAGCTGCTGCTGCTGCTGCTGCTCTCGAGGTCGTATTCTTCCTTACAGTGCTGTTCCCGACGATACGCCGCTTCACCCGCCTTAAGCAGACCAAACAGGAGCGTGTTGATGAGACCGACCTGACGCATCTTTTGCTCGAGTTTAGCTTCCTCCTTTGTCACACGGTTTTTGATTTTCTTTTGGGTCACCTTTCCCTCAATCTCCTTAAGGTTGCTGTGCGCCTGAACGTAAGCATCGGCGATGCCCTCCAGGCCGTACTTAATGCAGCGCCAGTACAGCATGTGAATCTTACCGTTGGGGATATCTTTCAGCATGCGGCGGTGCGTTTCGTTAATACGAGCTACCGCGGACACAACGGTGCATCGTTTCTTTGCATTGTTGTGCTTTCCAATTGTTTTCATCAATTCCACGTAGAGCATCTCCAAAATTTCCTTCTTGGTGTCCACCGGCACCTGGAGCACATTATAGGCCTCCGCAATGAGCGCCTTCTCGCGGTACGTGGTGTAGACGTACGGTGCTTCACGAGCGCTGCCCTCCTCACCTTCGGCTTCAACCTCCTCTTGGTTAGGATTCCCGTCTAAAAGGATTTCAAGGCGCTCCCACGCTATCCCGATCGCCAGCGCCACTTCCTGATGCGCATCCACCTCCTCGTTCAAGTTACTGCAATGAGCCTCGTACTCCTCCACCAACGCCTTCAGCTTCTCAAGCGACTCGGCCTCGATCTCCTCGTTCAGCACCACGTGCTGCTGGCTGCCGTGCTCTTCAGCGGACATTTCTTCCGCATCGTCGGGGAGGGCACCGGGAGAGCCGCACGTGTGGATCGTCTCCGGTGTGGCTGGGACATCGTCGTCGAGTCGGGGAGAGTTGGAGACGTCCTCGTCCGTGCGCGGGCTCTCAGGGACGGAAGCGTCCTGCACAGCAGGGTCGTCAGCCATGAGGAGGAGTAGAGAATATAAAAACTGTTAAAGGTAGAAACTTGCGTTTCGTTTCGTCTTCAAGCGGTTTCGTTCTTTTATTGCGAGATGGAAAGAGAATGAATTTGTTTGGAGAATTAGGATGTACAGTGGTATCCGAATATACACAACGAACAAATCTTTAGAAAGGGTTGGAGAAGGAAAAAAAAGGCAAACAGAGAAAAATGCATCGGAAGTACCACTCTATCGGACTTTACAGCACTGTGAAGGGAGAAGGTAGTCTCGTCGCATCTCTCCAATTCATTTTCGAGTACCTCTGTACTTTTAAATCAGTGGTGTTAATATTATCGTGTTTTGTTTGATGTGGAGAACGAAGTTTTGTGGCTATATATCCCCATCGGAAAATCACATCGAAAAAGAGGAACAGTAAGAAAAATCTACCATGATGAAAAAAAAAGTTCAGACCTTGACCACAATAAAAATAAAAATGAAAATAATAGGTGATAATATCAATCAAACCAATATATATATCCAAAAAAAAAAAAAAAAAGGCAAGCAATAAGTTTGTGTGAGAATCGGAATTGAAGTTCAAAAGTATTCGTTTAATAATCCGAAGAGACGGTAGTGAAATGTGGCTTGCAATATATACATTGAACTGCAAGGGAGATTGCTCTTTTTCTTTTCTTTCAAAAATACGTCATACATAGAGAGTTAGTGAGGAAAATAAAATGAACGATAAAGACAAGCAACATCAGAATAAAAACCAAATACCGGCTTTCTTGTGAGTATTGAATAAAAATGCATCGTAGAGAAGGTCTTTTACCGCGGATTAACGGAGTGATCTTACACCCGTCATTTTTTCCTTCGCTCATCTTTGGCCAAAGGAAAGAGCGAAAGGTGTGGCTTAGATCGCTTCGCCACCAGCCCCTTTACCCTCCGACCCTGCACTACCTTCCTCTCCAGGCGCTGGCAGTTCGTTACCACTTCCGTCAACAGCGTCGTCTTCGGCCGGAGATGATGCTGCCACCTCCGCCTCTGCAGCCGCTCGACCTTCGACCGCCTTCGGCTCTACAATGGCGCCAGGCGGTGCATTCTTGGCCGTGACGGGATGGAAGCCCTCCTCCGCACTCCACGTGTAAATACCCTGGAGGTCCTTCTGGCGCTTCTGCAGAAAGAACTTGGGGTCCATCGGCGTAAAGTGAAGCCAATCCGCCTCGACGGTCTTCTTCGTTGGCGTAGGCACCTCTTCGTCCCCGCGGCTGGTTTCGGTGTGGAAAGCCTCATCCATATTTCCCTCTGGTGAGGGATTCGAACGGAGCGGTGCGATAGGCTTTTCTGCCCTACTCGAAGCCGACGGTGCTAAAACGCTGCGGTCCTCTTGAAACCCGCATCGGCTGTCATCTTCACATGCGGCTGGCTGTGGCGAAGGACCAGAGCGATGAGGGTTCTCGGGGTGGTTCGGCTCCACCAAGTACAACCGAAAAACGGGTTTCTTTCCCAGCGCGGCACAGAACCAGTAGTTGGTCTGCTGCGCATCAAAATCCTCCACGAGTTGGTCTTCATTCGGGTGAACAAAGGCGGTGGGAGGCTGAGGTTCTTCTTTCTGCTCGTCTATTTGACCGTCAGATACCTCTGAACCTGGGGGTGGGGGTGGCGCACGAGCATCCGGTCGGCCGCCTAGTGGGGGGTTGGCTCGGGTCACCGTCTCAAAGCCGCTCTCTGGTGTCCACGTGTACAGAAACTTCAAGTCCTTCTTTCGCGCAGCAGGGATGCGCTGCTTCCCTTTAGTATTATAAAAGAGCCACAAGTGATTGCGTACAGGCGTCACAAACAGCGGATAAGCCTTCTTCTTTTGAGGGTTAGTGCAGTACCAGTATTGGGTTTCCTCAGCTGCGCCTTCTTCAGTGAGTTGATCAATATCCTTGGGAAAGTACGCGTTCTTGGGGCAACGATGACCAGGCTTGCGAGACCGTCGCTTCGTCTTAGCTGCTGCCTCCACTTCGGCGTCATCCGATGCGAGTGCAGGATGCGCGCCAGGAGGTGCATTCGCTGCTGTCACGTCCTCAAACCCAATCTCAGGGTCCCACGTGCAAACTTGCTTGAGATCCACTTTACGAGCCTTAGGAAGTTGGCACTTGCCAAGCGAAGTAAAGATATACCACACAATGCTCGCGCCCGCTTCCTCGTCGATATCTAGGTAAATAGGATACGCCCTGTAAGGGTTTTCGTCGGCACAAAACCAATACGGGCTCTCGGTAACCTTGGCTTCTTTCACTAGTTCTTGGAGGTTTTCTGGTATGTACGCATTCTCTGGGAGTGCACCATCACACTTGGAATGTGCTTTTGGATCGTCACCCTCTGCCACATAGTTTTCCGATTCCTTTGATGTGTGCTTTTTTCGGGGAATCATCGTTTTCTGCTGAATCTTTTCACCATTCGGCCCCTCCCCTTCCTCCTTCACCTCTACTTCCTCGTATTCACCGGCTTCCTTGCCATCTATAGCTTCGTGTGCGTTGCTCTCCTCCGCGCCGTTATCAGCAGGGTCGAAGGTGTGCTCTCGAAGTCGCTGCAGTAAATCTTTCGCAGCGGGACCCACATTGTAGAACGGGAACACATCATTGAGCAATGTGCTCGCTGCAAGAGCGCTCTCTGGGACTTGTTTCACGAAGAAAAGATTGGGCTGGGGCCGCGGGACTCCGAGCTCCACTCCCATATCCTCCCCCTTTCTATGCGCCATGCCCTCGGTGATGGTGTAGGACGCATAATTCGGCGGCTGAGTCTTGGTCAGGCGAGTGGCTTCGGAATTCTCCGGTGGCTTCATTTCAGCGGTAGCTTTTTCTTCGTCATTGATCTTCTCGGAAGAGGTGTTGTTGCTGGATGCTTCGCCTGCAGGATCCTCCCCATCGAACAGATCTTCCGTCGGGTCCTCTGGCTCGTCCAGCTCCTCATCGTCATCGCTGTCCGGCGGGCGCATGGTGGTGCGGAGCACGAACACTGGCACCCCGACAGGCTCACAGTGTTTCGGCATATTTTGGGGGTCGCTGCGCTCGCCGTAGTAGGAGTTCAAGAGCAGCAGACTGCATTGACCCGTTTCGCCATTGGCCCAAAGTTCCATCAAATTACAGCTGCCAAGCTTCTCATTGCGGTGCGAGAAAAAAACGATTCGGCGGTCCCGATCAGTGGTATTCCTCTCGATATCAAAGCAGAAGACATCTTCCGCCGCTGTGACAACTTCCTGAAGCTTTTCGAGTTTCACAAACGCATAACGGGCGCCGATAACGTCGACATGGCTCGCTTGTAACATCTTCCCTTCCGTAAAGAGAAATTTGACCAACCGCTTGTCCTTCGAGAGCGGGAGTATGCGGTTCTGTGGCGGTGGTGGGCACAGCCTGGAGGACTGGCGTCCCTCCGTTGGGGCAGCGACGTCCTCGCACGGGTTCACCGCAGCGGGTTTCTCCGGCTCCTCCGTTTGCACACAAAAACCCGCGCACAGCGCTGCGGAGCGATGCGGCTTCTGAAGCCGCTCGCGTGGCCTCTCGGCGGGCGGTGCATCAGCAGACTCGTCTCCCATAGATGGTCTGCGCCGAGTCGAAAGATCACGCTGCTCGGGGGCCGCCTCTGCAGCCGTGAGCGGCTCTGGAGCGAGCAGCCACGGGTCTTCGGCATTGCCTTCTTCCTTTACTTGGCGCTGCTTCGCTGCTCTGGTGGCGGCACGGGCAGTTTGTTCGGCGAGTTTGAGGGATCGATACAAGAGGGCATCAATTAAGCACTTCTCAGCAGCGTGGCACGCGGCACGACGACGGCGTCCTGCGAGGCGCTCCTCCGCTCTGGCGTCCCGCTCGCGTTGTGTCTTTGTCCGCTCTTGCTCCTTCTTCCACTTTTTCGTCTGTGCTTTAGACTCTTCAGTGGCTTCGTTGTCCCCCGCCTCCACCTCGGTGCTTGTGTCGGGATTTCTCTTTCTGGGGGTTTCTTGGCACGCCGCCGCCTCCTCTCTTGCACGTTTCACAGCAGCGGCCTCCTGCTGCAAGGCGTCTAAGCTGTGTGCCTGGACGTAGGCCTCCATCATGACTTCCGGACCGAAAACGGCGCACCGCCAATGAAGCATGTGAACACGATCTTTAGGGAGCACATTTTCTATCTTCTTGGCCGTTTCAATCACGTGAGAGACGGCCGCCACGATGTGCGAGCGAGTGCGGGCGTTGTTGCGACGATTGAGGTGCTGCATGATCTTTTCAAAATACGCTTGCAGTGCCTTACGCTTATCCTCTAGAGTGAGCAGCGTACGGCTGCAGACTTCTTGTTTCTCGTTCAGCAGACCCACCGCACTGGCCGCACGCCAAACGAGCTCTCGGTCTCGGTAGTACACCTTGGTCATGTTGCGAGTCTCTGCCTGGAGGATATCGTCTACGCGCTCGACCGAGATGCCAACCGCCAGAGCAACTTCGCCTTTTACCCCATGCGGACCGAGGAGTTCCGGTGAGATCCCAAAGGACTCGAAGAGCTCCACGAGTTGGCGTAGAACCTCAGCTGTCTCGCGCTTTGTCTTGAAGTCGTTTCCCAGGATTTGGTTGTCCATCTTTTCTTCCTTGATGGACTCGCCTTTTTGACATCTGTTATCCACCAGCCGCTCTTCCTCATCCGAAGTGGTTGTGAATTTTGCAGACATTTTTTTCTTTTTTTATCGATGCCGTCTTTGCAGGGATACCTGAGTGTGTATATTTAGGCTGGGATTTATATACGAATCTATCAATGAGATACCAGAAATGAAATAGGCCTCGCACAGAATACACTGGTGCAATTTGTGGATTCGAGCCAAGTTCGAAAGTTCAATTCAAATCAATTTCCTGCGGGAAATCCTTCTGGTCGCTAGCTAAAGAAAACTCTGGTGTTTATCGTTGTCGGGGAGTTGAGTTGAGACGTCTCGTCGGGTATCAAAGTCAGTGAAAAACACACAGAGAAAAAACAAAAAGAAGAAATGAGTGACAATTGTTAAAAAGAATACTTTATGTGTGACGCTGAGTTGGGAGGTACAAAAATTGCATGCTAACAATAATCACCAGTAACTACAAGTAGGAGTACAACATCAAAAATTATTATTTTTTTAAAAGTGAGAGCTGTAGAGCGCGGTTTAAAAATAGTAAGGGCAAGCAAAAGAAAAAAATATGAAAATATGTGGGAAACAGAGAATTTTATCCTCGCCTTTAGCATTTCGATGTTAGTATTTGGATACACAATAAAAAATGACATGGTATAGTTTCGTTTTTCATTTTTGGAGTGAAATTTAGCATTTTTGTTTCTGTCGTCTCCTCTTTATTTTCTGCACAAGAAAAAGAAGGAAAGAATAACGGCAAAAGAGACAGAGGAGCGCGCGTGTAGAACTATCAAGGTGAGAAAGAGAACAGTACTACCATCCATGTTTCATTCCTTTTAAATATACAATCTTGATCTTCCTTGATTGGATAAGAAACGCGCTCCCACAAACTCCACCGCATCGCGAGCGGCCTCAACCACATCATAAAACCCAAACGTGTCTCGTAAGTCTTCATAACATTCCTCTCGAATCGCACGACCTTGAAAGCATCTGGTCTCTCCTTGTGTCTCCTCATCCACCAGAGCAGCGACACTCCCCGGGTACACCAGAGAGAGAGTGGGGTCTTTTGTGGGGCACAGCGAGGTGAAGTGTAAACCACCACCTCGAGCGGTACTCGGATTATTCGCCGTATGGGCTTGGGACGGACCGCATTGTAGCAGAAACACCGGTAGCTGAGGAGAAACGGATCTGCGAGAGGTTTGCAGCGCCGCGTTTGATGTGGAACACGTGCGCTGCACAGACACAAAAGGTGCATCATCACGATCTAAACTCATGCCGCCACGACCTCGGCGTTCACCGAGGTACGCATCTTGTCCGCTGGAGCTACTCACACGGCTGGTATTCTTGCTGTTAGGGTTGGTGGTGAAGAGAACTACCAGATGATTCGTAACGAGATCCCCTAACGGCGGGAAACACTCCCGGGGAAACCATTCATTTCCATCTCCATCACAAAGCGTCAAATGCCAGTCGATCTGCTTTCGTCCTGGGAGAGAAGCAGCTCGCCGCCCAGCGCGAGAGCGGCACCCTTCGTCCGCTCGGAATTCCTCCTCTTCTCTGTGAGATGCGGAGGGAGAGCGTTGAGTGTGAGCCGACGTCGATGGACGTCGGCTCACACTACTGCATCCTACGTGATCAATCCACTCCTCCTCTATAAAGCCTTCCGCGGAGTGCCGCGCCCTGCTACTCGCGTCGCCTTCGACGCCGTCCGGAAAGTCTTCCTCTGCCTCTGCGCTGCGTTTAACTAATAGACGAAAGCGAATGGCTTCCGGATGAGAAGTAAAGAGCCGCTCCAGCGCCGTCTCCTCCGTCGCGTTACGACTTCGCCTGCGTTCCCGAACAAGTTGCACCCAAAACGCTGTGCGAAGAAATATAAAGTGAACACCAGCCGCCGCCGCAGAAGGCACGCCAGCGAGAAACGCCCCATCTAGTAGCGGGAAAAAAATGTTGGGGATTTGCTGTGGTGCGTGAGAGTTGTATGTAAGACGTAAACCGATACAGATCTTACAAGGCCGCTGACGTAAGGCTTGCAGGGCAGCAGCCTCATTCACAACAGCGTCTTCTTCTTCCGTATCTTTGCTACTCGAAAGACTCGAGGTGGCTGCCTCTGCGCCGTTCATGCCATTGCTGTTGTCCTGGGAATCCACGTCATCTGTGGCATCATTCATGTTTTTCTTCTGTTTCTTACTGGGATGCGTTTGCATGTTCGTCGTCTTTTTTCTGGACTCGACACGCTGGTGCGCTGATCGAGCGAATGGTGGATGATGCAAAGCGGCGTACTGCTGCTGGCCTTCAAGGGCGTAGAAACGCATGGCATTCAAGCAGCCGTACACGAGTACGTCTTGCACCGCTTGAATGGCAGTAACAGCAGCGGAAGCGTTGCAGTTCACCGCCGAGTCAGTCAAGCCAACGGACGCTGGACACCCAGACGGGACTTTTTTAGCCAAGATGGAGTTAAGGCAGGGCTGATCGGCGTCCAGAAGACGTGGAATGGCACCAACGTGTAAATGAGCCTGAAGGAGGGCCTCTAAACCGTACTTTTTGCAGCGCCAATAGAGTTGGTGTATTTTCTTCTGCAATTCCACGTCAGGGACGGGGGTGTAGAGTCGCTCAGTAAACTTCTCCACTTGGCGTAGCGCCTTTGCCACAACAGACGACCCTTGAGTAGTCCTGCTGCCTCTCTGGCCAGCTAGGCTGCTTTTACTATTGTTCAGATCCTGAGTGCTCGGATCGCGATCATCTTGCCGTTGCTGTTTGGCCCGCTGCACATGTCGAAGCTGCTCCAGCAATAAATCGTACATGTTCTTCAGCTCCTCCCGCTTTGTGCTCATCGCCGTCGTGGCTAAGCGGTGCGTTTGAACCAAAAGCCGCTTTTCCGATAAGGTATAGCCGCTGTACGTCGCGTAGTCCGCACTTCGCTTGCGCTGCTCTGCTTTTTTTTCTCGTAATTGCTCATCCGAGAGAAGATACCGCTCTTCCTCCCAACGAAAACTCCAGCGATCACTTGACTGTTTCATGGGATCGCAGTGTTGACTGTTTTTCGTCATTTCTTTGGACGTGGAGGCGAGGCCGTCTTCGTCTACCGTAGCGTCTACTAGCGATAGTTTAGGAGGCGGCGGTTGCCAGCGTAGCATATCGCTTATCCGTCGTTCCGTAATCCCAATCGCCAGTGCGCTCTCTCGATACGGATAGTGATGATCAAAGCTGTACACCCGCAAGATTTCTGACACGAGGAACAGTGCCTCCTTGTCACTCAGATGTATCAGTTCCGCAACCCTCGCCGCGGTGGCTTCATCCCTATCCAGGCTGGCGTGGATGAGACCTTCCGCTTCATCATCGTAGAGCACTTCCTTCAACTTCACATCGTGTAAGCGATTGCATCGGTCTCTACTTGTGAAAGAGGCTGCCTCTGTGTGACAGTGCTGCTCCTGTGCATGCTCATGGCTCGTGTCAAAGTTCTTTTGGCGACTCCTCGACTCCTGTTTCTTGTTTTCTGCACTGTGCCGATCTTTCGTATCGCAGAATGAGACCGAGGGAGACTGAGAACTGCTCCTTTCCCTAGATTCCGCACTAGAGGACACCATTGACGAGGATGATGTCGTGGAAGGCGAGCTCCTTCGCTTTCGTTTTTCTTGTTGCGTCGATTTCAGTTCCCTCGTCTGCTTCCTGGTTTTGTACTCTCGTCCCTTCTTCACCGTCGTTAGCTTTATCTTCTTTTCCCTTTTCTCACTATCGAAACTCGTGGCTGTGTCACTGGTGGAACAGCTGGTGCTAGCACTGAAGGAGGAGGAAGAGGAGGAGGAGGATGGCGTACGCCTTTGAATGCACTTCTTCGTTCCAGTTGAAGGCCTTCGTGTGTCAGAGTGAGACGACCTTTTATGGCTGCTGCTGAGCACCGTGTCGCAATGAGGACCACCAGACGTGTTCGAATGACAGTGATTCTGCTGCACTGTTGGAGAGTTTTCTTCCGACGATGCGGTACAGGTAGAAGTCGTATCCCCTAACTTACTACTTCTCCTCTTCTTGGTCTTGACCTTTTTACGGGACGTTTCTGGCGCTTGTTGAACAGTTTTGCTGTGTTTCGTCTTTTTCTGTCGACGAGGTGGCGACGTCGATACCGTAGAAGTGGAAGAGATCGTGTCGCTGATAGACTCATCGATCTCCCGATAAGACGACGAAGACGACGATGATAAACGGAAAGAGGCGTTCGAGCTCGAGCTTGAAGTAGAGGAGCTTTCTGTAGAGCTCGTACGCCGGTGGTGGCGATGAGGTTTTCCCTGGTACCCCTGGATCACGTTTTGTTGCTGCTGCGACTTTGTTGAACGTCGCGAAGCAGTGGTCTTCTTTGTCATCTCTTCTGCTGAGCCGGAGCGACGGCGGCGAGCAGAACAGTTCATTTTCGCCTGCTTCGGCGGGATCGTCAATTTTACCCCCTTATTGCTCTTGGACGTATGGACTTTTTCGCTGCTGCTGTCTTCCTCTTCACTGTGATGCAAATCCGGACAACACACGCAGCGTCCTGCGCCGTGCCGCCGAGCGCTCGCACTGGAAGCTCGAGCGCGTGAGGAACGTGTTTCAGTAGGAGCCGAGCCTCCCCTGAACCGTGCTGGGGAATGCCCACTAGTGCCATTGCTGCTACGACTCGGCGTGTAGTCATATTCGCCCTCGTGTGAGGCTCTATTGGATAAAGCAGAGTTCATTGATAGAGGTGGTTGCTTGAGCGGCCGGCCAGATGAATCACGTGTCAACCCATAATGTCGAGCACTAGCATCACTATTGGGACAATTGTGGCAGCGATCCCTAGCAGAGGTTGTTGAAGTGGACAGCTCTTCTTGCTGCTGCGTCGCAGGAGCTGCTGCCACCCCTCCGTCCTTCCCACCACGACCTCGTGCTCGAGAAGAACCGCCGCGAGTCCAGAGATGTTGTGAAACGGCTTGAGGGAAATCCACCTTCTTCCTGCTCGAACCTGTGGATACCTGGCCACGTCGATCAGCACCTTCACGAGTAGAGGGCATACGGGGAGCCAGTGGTGGCTGTGAGGGCAAGGATGAGGACTGCCGATCAAATAGGGAAGACGTGGGGGAGTTCGAAGCTGAAACGGAGTGCCGTGCGGAGGGGTGAGTAGCACTGCAGGGCTGTTTGACACGGAGCTGGTTGGCCTCGCGAGGTGCTGCACGACTCTGCGATGAGGACGCGCTCGAGCCCTGGCGTGGTCGCGCGCCGGAGGCCACCTGGCGAGATGTCTGGTGCTCTTCACCAGTGGAGGGCATTCGCTGATATGGCCCGTTACTCGGATGATGATGCGGCTGTGGCGACGGTTGAGGTGGATGGGATGAAGTTTTCCGAGAGGAGGTCGGGTCCGGAATATTGACTTTAACACCCGCATGAGGTTTTTCTTCTTGAGACGAAGAATACCATGTTGAATCCCCAGGTATAATACGATATTGATTTTTTTTCACCGGCCCAGATGTTTCTGATGGCGGTCGGGCTTCCAGACTTCCTTTTCTCCAGTGGGCATCGTTGTCTGCGTCACCTCGTCCTCGCTGAGTGTGTGGCACGGCCCCCGTGTCGTCACTCGGACTATGGTGGTGCGGAGCGGAGGAGGAGGAAGAGGGACCGCTGAGTTTCCGGGCCTCTCGACTACGGAAAGGAGTGCCGAGAGGACCTCCACCACTGCTGTGGCAGAGAAGCGGAGAGCGACTGTGATCATTTTGAGGGGCTGGCGCGGCATCAGCGTCACGCCAGCCATCGTTTTTCTGTGGAGCGTTTCGCTGTTTCGCAAAAGGATAAAGAGCGTGTTTCTGAGAAGAGGGATTTGGCTTACCTGCACCTTTTTCTGAGGGATAAAGAGGAGTTCTTGTGTACAACGGTGTCGGACCTGCGTCTTCCTTGAACGTACCGCGCACAATTTGAGGATTATACGGCATCTAAACAACTTTATTTTGATGACTTGGACGATTATATATATATATATATATATATATATATATATACGTGCGAGCAGCTGCAAAAGGAAACACAAAGAAAGAAGAGAAACAAAATCAATATAAAGCAAGACGGGAAAAAGAGTAAATTAGAATCATAAAATACAAAGAAGGATAAGGAAAGTGAGAGAGCAAATGCCAGAGAAAGAGAGTTTTTTGTTTCTCCTAAATATCAAAGTAGCCCTAGAAAATATACAGAAGATCCATTGTTCTTAACGGAGATAGGATCGCAGCAACTTATCCATCAACTAGTTTATGCCAGAAGGTATTATTTAATTGCAGATGAAAATTTTATTCTGGGTCTTTTCTGATCCAAAGTGGAGAGATTGTACTGGAGATAATGTGGACGAACAGAAAATCCTCTCTACACACAGGCTTCGTTCACTGTTACAGCAGCCACAAGAACTCGGGAAGTCCTCTTCCCGATACCGTCGCTGTCCTGTTGCCGTCTGTCTGCCTACAAGAGGAAGTGGCGCGACAAGACGTTCGGAAGCAAAAGCAAAGCTCAGATGCCACTGATCTGGGCTCCATGAAGCACGAATAGTTTTACACTAAAAATCATATTTATGATATTTTACCTTTCTTGCACTCATTCTAAAATCTCTTCCATAGCAGTTTACCCTCCATATGTGTGTGCATGTGTCTCTCTTCATCGTTCACTCTTGTACCTTAATCCACCTAATAGATTAGTTATTCACAAGAAATAAGAAATAAATTAAGTAAGAAAATGAAAGATACTCCAAACAGATTAATCACATAAAAGGGTGAAAGGCAGAGTCCCCGCCTGCAACAACCAACACCAGTAAATTGGGCTCCATCAAAAGAAATTCTTTTTTTCTTAATTATTTTTAATTTTAGTTTATGGAAGAGGACTGGTGGCTGAATTCATCCACTCCTCTATCTTCACTGGAAGAGAAGTCCTTTGTTTTATTATTTTTATTTTTTTGTTTCTGTTGTAAATTGAATTGGTAATCATCAAAATACTAATAATGAAGTATGAATGATCGATACGCCGCACTCGAACTCGAGTTCACTCTGTTTCTTACCTTTTTTTAATTTCTCTCATTTGAGTTAGAGAGCGAAAAAGGAAAAAAAGAAAACCTCTGCCCGCGTTCACCGGAAAGAGATTTCTGAAGGAACTGTGGCGTTGAACAACAAAAGCAGTACACTCTCAAACACTTCTTCACAAAGAATCCTGTATTCTTTTCAGAAACGAAAGATGAAGTAAGGCTACTGTTTTGCCATTTTTCATATTTTCGAGTAGCCTGTGTTGTCTTTCACATACGAAATAAGAGGACCCACAATAGTGTTCTAATTCATAGTGTAAGAAGGTGATACTCCAACTGTCACAACACACAGGAAGATAGGGTTTTTGAAGTCTTGTTGTCATAACTCTTTGTTGTCACTCCACAAAATTTTGAAGGGAAAAGACACATACTCAATCTCAGAAGCAGATCTATTGTAACACGTCGTACCGGTTACGTACTTACTCGTGAGAAATGAGGAGTTTTTTTTGTTTTTCCCACAGCATTTCAAGCACTTAAATTCGACAGCTTTGCTCAGTGCACTAAAAAGAAAAAAAACAATGGCAGTTGTTGCTTCGACAACGGCCAAATATATATATCTACAGGCGCCACGCGCGAAATGCACTAATGCGTACAGTAGAAAAACACAATAATGTTTATAAAGTGGTAAAAATAGATATTTTATTGGTTTAAAAACAAAGGAGAGAAGCACGGTCACTCCCTCATACTTTTTCCGTTTTGGCTGTTATTACTACGCCAAGCCCAATTTTTTCTTTTCACCAGTGCTCAAGTACACACGAGGGGGATTCTGTGAGTAGTCCATATAAAAACAGCGGCCTCGTCCATCTCGTAAAATGGGTTTTCGTGACTCGGGGTGTCGCGCCCCCGTGACTTCCCCGGCATCCTCCGGCTCACTCTCCTCCGTCGCTGTCTCCGCACTGTCGCTCTCGATCTTCTCTACCATCACATTACGATTGCTACGACTGACAGGTTCATGTGGAGTTGGACGATCATTACTTTCGCGACCCACTGTAAATCGAGCAGCCGCTGCCGTAGCGGCAGCACGTCTAGCTGCTACGGCAGCCGGTTCGCTCGGAGAATTACCAGCACTCCCTTCCGAGATAGTGGCGACTCTAGTGGGACTCGCTCTAGTGGGACTCCAGGCTGTCTCATCTCCGCCAGTTCTTGCAACAGTCGTCCCAGCAGCCTTATCGGGCAGCGCAGAAGAACGTGGTAAAACCATGGTTGTCGTCTGAGAGGAGCCTACACCTTTTGACGCGGATTGAGCAGGAGATCCCCTCGGCCCACCGCTCCGGAGAGGATCATGGGCGAAGCGGGTGGGGCCAGTGCTGTATTGGGTGCGGTTTTGCCCTCGCATTCCTTCGCTGCCTTCTTCATTTGCTTCATTCCTTCGCTGCAGGGCTGCTGTGGTGTTTACCGGCCTTTTAGGGCCACCTGAAACTCGAAACGTGGGAACTGGGGCTAGATCTTGTTGGCTGAGATCCCCAAAGTCGTTCACGAGCCGGCTCGGATTCACGAGAGCCGAGAACGGGCGATGTGCGGCACTTGTCCGTGTGGATGTCGCGGAAGTGCTCTGGGCCGGCTTTTCTAATGAAGCTCTCGCAGCGGCTGAATGAGGACGAGGTTCTGGTGCAGCTACACGAGCAGCGGCTCCCGTTCCCAAGGATGACGGTGAGCCACTCCTGGACGTTGGAGCACGGCTCAGCCCTAGAGATTCTTGCTCCTCTGGGGTCAAGTAGACACGAGGAGGATTTTGCGCGTAGTCCATATAAAAGCAGCGGCCTTGACCATCTCGTCGAATGGGTTTTCGGGACTCTGGGTGTCGCACCCCCGTCGCTTCATCGTCTTCCCTAGCCACTTCCGCTAAGTTCTCCTTTGCTAGCACAGAAAAGCTTAACGACGCGTCACCAGGCTTTCGTGCGGCCACCTCCTCCACAGACAGTGTCACACCTTTGGACTTGATTTTTTCTTTCTGAGGCGATGATTCCCGCGGCACACCAGCACTCCTCGTACTTGTAGGGGAAGGGTTCTCCTCCTTGGGTTCATGGCTAGTCTTTGTGCTTTTCTGGAGCAGTCGCTGTGTGAGTTGATTGCGGTGACCAGCGAGCCGTGGAGGATCGCCACGGAGTTTTTCTCGTGTCTCACCCATTTCATTCCCTGTACCCTCCGTCGCCCGCAGAGCCGCTGTAGAAACGGAGGGAGTCGCTGCTGTGGTGGTGTTCCCTTCTCTCGTGGGTTTGGTCTCCGCAAACAAATTTGGTTTCGGCGTAGGCAGAAATTCCTCTAAGCGCAGGCTATCCATGAGGTCCCGCAACCCGGTGCGTCCTGCCGTCTCTTGACGGGTGTTCTCACCGCTCCAAGGAGTTGGAATGATGGCTGGAGGTGCATCCTTCCTTCTAATAGGCTCTAGATATGAAGGGAGGGGGGAAAACTGATTAAGATTGTTGTCAAGACGGCCTCCTCTTCTGCCGGCTGAAGATGAAAAGGTTCGCATGGACGCCTCCACTCCGCCCCCTCTACTATTTCTGTAGTTCAACGGTGCATTGATTCCACGCCCCCGCCCTCTGCGAGTGTCCGGTAAACGGTGACCACGATCCCGCTCTCGCCCCCGGCGAAGGTATTCCTCAAAATCCGAGCACTCCTCCGTATCCGAGTCCGCGCCGCGCCAGTGCTCTCCACTTGGTGAGTGGCGATCTTCACGGACATCTTTGCCGTGCCATGATGCTTCCTCGATGGGATGTGGCACTTCTCTTGCTGGTGAAGGGCTCTGTCGTGCAGCGTCCTTCTTCCTGTTTTCGCATTGGGACCGAGCCCGCATCTCCTTTTCCGCCCTTTCGTCGTCGGAATCCGGTAGATAACCGTCCTCGTAATCATCCATCCCCTTCTGCTGCTCTTTATCCCTCGTATCCTGGGGAATTGTCGCTGGATCGGCTTTGGTGGGCGGAGCCTCTGACACGGTCCGACTCCTCTCCACTGCTTCTGGCTCGGTTTTTCTTTGCACCAACCCCTCCGGAGCCCCTCGTGTGGCGGCTGGAACACCCCCACCATCCTCCAGACCCAGGCGCTCCAGCTCCGCCGCCGTAGGGTAGACCACTGTATTCGCCGGCCAGTAGTAGAAGTAACGGCCCGACGCTCCAAGCAAGACGGGCACACGAAGCGAATTTCCTGGCACGGGATTGATATACTTGCCGGAAAAATCAACTTCTGTTTCTTCTTCATCCGCAGCCGCCACATTTCGTCGTGTTGTGCTGGGGTTCTCTGGGTGAGCGACTGCCGTGGGCGGAAGTAGCGTGGGTTGAGGGTGAGGCCCGGGGGAAGCAGTACACTGCGGCGGCCCTGTGCGGCCGTTAGACGAAGGAGGTGGAGTGGTACGCGGTGGAGAAAAAATAGCAGGGGCCAGCTCGGTGGGGGGCACCGCCAGCGAATGCCCTTCACCTCGTTTGGGAAGTGAAGAAGGATGAATTTCCTCATCGTCTTTCTCGTCTGCAATAGCAGAAAGGGTTTCCAGCACTTCCGTTCCACGCATTGGAATCGAAGGTGACCGCCAGCGTGCCGCCAAACTGGAAGTCGCGGTGTTGTCCGCGGCTCTGTGGAGTGCGGCTTCGGTGGAGGAAGGGCTCCGTGAAGCAGTAGAGGCCCGAGAGAACGGCTCCATGACGTGGTGAAGTGGATGAGGTGGTGGCGCTTGCCGGTCTGCTGCGGGATGAGAGGAGTCGCTTGGTAGTATCGTCGTCGTCGAAGGGGATGGAGGGCGGGTGCCGGAAGGGACCGGCATGCGCTGCCCTGCCGTGCTGCGCAGGTCTGCTCTCGTTTCCGGTTCCGCGGCTGTCGTCGTGGTTGGCGCGTGGGGATAAAGAAAAGGCGGGGGAGGTGTACCAGCGAACGGACGACCCCCGCCTGCTTGTTCGAAGTAGTGTCGATAGTACACCAGATACGCCGCGTACGCTGCCGCTGCAGCCGCTGTTTCTTCCACCGATCGGTTTGAGGAAGCGACCGTGTGTAGTGGCAATCCGGGCCACGAAGGGGGGGTGGACGAAGGAGGAGCCGGCGCGGCAAAGGGGGGGGTAGGGGGAGCTGTCTCCATCCAGGTCATCCCCAACACACTTGAGGCGGATGACGGTGTTGCGGAGGCTCTTCTTCCTGCTTGAGCAGCCGCCACCGCCGCTGCTGCCGCCGCCGCGACAGAGGCGATCGAGCTCTCGGTGGTGATTTCGTGAGCCGCACTGGGAGAGTCGGGAGAAGGTGGGGACCCGGTCGCTCCGGGGGCCAGACCCTCATTTCCTGGAGGCACCACAAAGTAAAAGTTCATCTTAACTTTAATTTATTACACAAAGATGCCGTAATTCTCTTCTTGGAAATGCTTTAATTTCAGAGAAATAACAAATGAGAAAATACTGATTGTGTTTTTTTCCGTCCACTGACCTGCCGTCGAAAATAAACACGAAAGAGAGAAAGAAAGAGAGGAGATCACACAAGAAAGTGAAACAGATAAAAGCAGCACCAAATTGAGCTCAGTGTAGCCCTTTTACAGTAATTGAGCTCCTGATAGAGGTGCGACCACATGTCGGTATCCCTATTTTCCCATATTATTCATCTACACACGAATCCCACGTGACCGTAGGATCTGCTGCCGCACCGCCTCGTCGCGTACTTCACGGTATGCCGATAGTCGAAGGCTGAGCGAGGCGTGTCCCTTCGAGGCTGTTCGAAGAGCCGTTGAGAAATGTGTGAGACGTCTCAGCGGTACTGTGGCTTCCACCGCATCCAGCAATAGCGATGAAGCACTTGAATTATCCTCCGCGTAGTGTTCCTGCGGTGCTGAGGAGGACGAACAAGACGCAGAGGGATGGCTACAATATGTCTCGATATAAAGCGGCTGGCGCTCACTCAGGAGGCGGACGACTTCACCCAGCAATTCGGGCTCAGTGAGCTCGACATTCACTCGCATAATCGGTTCCAAGAGGGCGGACTCCAACAGCCAAGCTCCACCGGTGATGAAACTGTTATCGTCTGGTTGATGCGCATCTTTAGAAGGAGAAAGCGCATTACGATTCTCCTTTTCTACAGGTCTTGTCGACTGTTTCTTGGACTGCTGTCCGCTCTTGTCGCTGATCCTGCAAAGCAAAAACAAATCCTGTAGAGCTTCTCGAGCCATAGCTCGAATCGACTTGGGATCCATTGGCACACTCTGAGCGATTCCGCTGTCCTCGCTCGAGGAGGAGCCACTTGACTCCTCCATGATATAAGCGTTACTGTTGCTGAACGTTGTTGTCGAAGCAGAACCGCTGCCGATGAGCTTGCGAAAGTGCCGCATGGTGAGTTGAATGCCATGTAGCGGCATCCCAGTGAGCGGGCCCATCCGACTCCACTCACGCATGGCGGCTTCGAAGCCCTCTTCCAACGCTCGGCGCCACTCCCTCACGTGTTGTCGAGTTTCTGCGTCGACACACAGCAGCTGCTGGGGCCGTGATGCGGTCGAACTGGCTGGATGCTGTCTTTTACGGCTACTGTTGCTATTGAGGCACACGATCGCTTGTGGTGCGATGCGGAAGACGGGTACCGCCTCCCCATTGTACAGCATCGCCTCATCTTCGCCTCGACAGGCGTCACTGCTGTTTTCATCGGCCGGAGCGTCCACTCCAAATGGTTGCTGGTACAGGGGTTCCATCGAAAGCTTCACCTGAGCATACGGCACCCCGTTGTGGCGTAGCACAAGAACAATGATGCACCGTGAAAGGGAGTGACGACCCGCCGTCATTGTCTCGAAACTGGTTCCCTTGTCGTTGTGAATCATCCGCAGTGTCTCTCTGTATGCAACCATCGCCCGGAGTAGGCGACAGTCCAGCTCGTGCTCATGACGAAGTCGCGAGAGCGCCACTTCCAGATGTAGCTCGCCGAGGCCCTCCAGCACCAAATTTCCGTATTCGTCAACATGAAAAACGAGAGACGGATCCTCACGAGCGAGTTCTTGAACAGCTTCCTTCAGCCGAAGGGACTGTGACGCGGTGGCTGCTTCTACCGCATACGATAGTACAGAAGGCGGCGCGTGAATCCCCTCTAATAAAAATACAGCTTCATCGTCCTCTGCCTCCGCCTTTTCAGGGGCATTGCCACTCTTTCGATTCTTTTCCAGTTGAATGGGTATATGAGGGGTGCTCGTCAGCGTATCACCGGTGAAGGTGTGGCGTAAAAAAACCGCACCCACTTCGCCAGTGAAAAGTTCCGAGACTTCCATGGGAGTATTCCCGTGTAAAATGTACACTGCTTGCACCACTTCTTCCATGGGCTGAGATTCTCCATTGGTGTGCTGACGACGAGTTCGGTTCCAAATTCTAGGAGCGCCGGTTCCCGCACCACGTCCTTTTAGCGATCCACTCAGAATACGTAAGTAGACCAGCGCCTCCCGCTTGCCCGACAGGGGATTGACAGTGTGCGAAACCTTGAAGGCGAGAGCTAAGAGCAAGGGCGAAGGTACGGAGAGCGCGGTCGGAGGAGCTCCAGACGTCGTCACACCCGTGCGATCCACCCAGCCATGGTGAGGACTTCGCCGGCTGTTGTTCTGCTGATGTTTCGGCACTCCGGCAAATCTCGAACCAACCTGCGGCCATTGCCATGTTGGAGCCCCTTGCCAAGTGAGCCCCTCGATGCGACGCTCCAGTGGGGAGGGCAAGTACCGGCATATCGCATCCATCAAAGGCTGCACGCCGAGGTTACGTCGCGAGGCTCCACAAAGAACAGGAACGAGGATACGTCGAGGTCGACCTTCACGACGGCTCTTATTGCTGCTGGCAGGGGGCGGGGTCACGAGGATGCGGCGAATAGCAGCGTGAAGCACTTCCGCGGGTATTCTCTGCTCTGCGGCGGTCTCATTTCCATCTGTGGCGTCCAGCGCTTCAATCAAGCATTCCGACAGTGGGTCATCCACCGCCGTCAGCTGTGCCAGCAGTGCGTGACGAGCCTCTCGAACTCGGTCCTGCTGGGCGGCACTCAGCGTAGGGGTGATGCCGGCTGCTGTGTCCGTTCGGACCTTTGCTCCCTCGGTGGCGGAACGGTATAGTGGCGGAGGGAGCGCTGGCGAGCGACAGACGTCCTCCCCATGCGGGCCCGCAAACGTGACGCACTCCAACGAGAGGAGATCGATCACTCCAAGAAACTCTCCACAGTCGCCTTGCAGGGGCAGCTGAAGCACCACAGGCTCGACTTTAAGTTTATCTTCCATCGATTTCACGCTCGCAAAAAAGTTGGCATTGGGCTTATCCATCTTGTTCAGATAGGCTAGTAAAGGGACGCCGTGGCGCACGCTTTGAGCGAGCACCGTGTAACTTTGAGCTTGTACCCCTGCGGAAGCGTCGAGCAACGCGACAACACCATCGACGACTCGGACGGAGCGTTCCACCTCTATCGTGAAATCGGAATGCCCTGGAGTATCTATAAGATACATAGAATAGGAATGCGGCACAGAAGACGAACCGTTCGTCGGTTTGTAAGGCATCGATTCCTTTTGCTCTTTTGCCGACGAGGTTGTGGGAGGAGGACAGTGCTGGTGAGACGCCGTAGACGTCCTGGCATCCGCGGAATCGAGAGACCACTGCATCGTCACCACCGCAGATTGGATTGTAATGCCCCGCTCCATTTCCTCCTTCATATAATCGGTGGTTGTGGTGCCGCCATCCACGTCCCCGATACGAGACGACACACCGGCGTAGTACAGCATGCGCTCGGTTGTTGTGGTCTTCCCCGCATCAATGTGTGCCACAATCCCCAGTGTTCGCACCGCATGCGGCGAATAGCTCGGAGTGTGCCGACTCATCGACAGTGTCCGCCCCGAAGATAAAGACGAGGCCTGCGGAGCACCATCAGCCGTGTGCGATTTTCCTGGAATGTGAAGCGGCGCCGCCCCACGAGCGGACCCGGCCAACGGTATTTCGGCTGGAGGCTGCATTGGAGCCTGTAGTGGAAGGGTGGTGGAGAAACAACCTAAACCGCTTCGTGTACGGAGGTGTGAGATGAATTCACCCCTAGACAGAGGTCCGTCCACGTCATCCGAGCGCCTCGTATGGTCTTGTTCGTTCGCAACGGAGTCCTGGAGTTTAGGGGGCACTGGATGAGAGTTGTGATGCAGGCGGTTTCCCACGCTGTGCCGTCCACTCATTGGAGCTAGAAGACAACGTTTGTGATAGTGGCGAATCATTGGTAGAGAGACAACAATGGAAGTGCTTGCGACCGTGATCTGGTGGCTTTGTTGTTGTGGCTAGCGAGCGAGAGAATACAGAGGGGTGGATGAGCCGCGCTTTTCTACCGTAGTTAACCGGTAGTGGTGCCGCCTCGCTTACGTGTGGGGCAGCTGCTATGTGTAACACGTGTGAACCAGCTGACGACTTGTTGAGTTGTTTTCTTTTCTTCTTGAGAAAATAATTTTTTAAAAAATGAATTTGAGAAAAGAAAAGCAAGAATCAGGATTTGAATGCGACAAAAACAAAATAGAAGGATTGTAAGGAGGCGTAATGAAAAGCTTTCTCAGATAATTATGACGATGTAGATAAACAAGCGTGATCGGCAGTAGTCTTCTGACTGCGTATTGTCTTTCAAAAAACACAAAAAAGAATGGGGGGAAAAAGAAAAAAAGGATGTCATCATTCTGCTGTTTCGCAACCCCTGAAACATCATTTCATTAGAAAAACACGGTGCGTGAACCTCTTTGCAAACCTAAACGTTGCAAGTCTAAAAGGAGGAGATGAGCTTCTCCAGTAGAGAACGAGAACCAGCACTCCCCTACGCCCAATCATCCTTCTTTCAGCAGTACGTGTGGCAGAATACAATGAGTCCGTAAAGGTTAATTCAGTCGTTAGTTGTCATTTTTATTACTTTAAATTTATATTTCTTTTATTGCTGTGGATTAAAGTGTGCGTGCTGTATTTTTGGGTTGCATTTGTTTCGTGGAAGTTAGAGCTAACTGCGATTCCCATCTCTCTCCATCACTCTCCTTAAAATAATAATAGAATATCCTCGTTTTTGTATGTTTTCTTCGTTGGGCTTGAAAAGGAAAATGCGTGAGAATAATCAGCAAAACCACACGTGTTCTACTCGTACTACTGAGAAAGAGAAAGAATAGCGATCAAAACACTCTTGATTTCTTCCTTTCCTTATTATTAGTGTTAGAGCTGCGACGGTAACATTTTGCCACCGCTTTTTCCATAAATTTCTTCCATACCGCGCATTAGACGAATACGGCTTTGATGGCGATCCGCTTCCGAGAATTCGGTGTTCAAGTACACCTCAATAATGTCTTCGATGCTAGAGAGCCCGCTGGTCCGTACGCCGGCACACAAGACATTGGCATTGTTGTGGGTTCGGGCCAGACGAGCTGTACTCACGTCGTGGCACAGTGCTGCGCGGATTCCAGGCACTTTATTGGCGGCGAGACTCATACCGATTCCGGTACCGCAGATCAGAATACCCAAATCACAACGACGCGTCGCCACCGCCTCTCCTACCGCTTGGGCAATGACCGGGTAGTCACACGCGGTATGTTTACCAACACTTTCCGCATCATTGAAGCAAACAACACTGACGCTTGGGTCCGCATTGAGGATGTACTGTTTGAGCTCCTCGTAGAAGGGAAACGCGGAGTGATCCGTTCCGAAAGCAATAAGGCGTACCATAGTCCTTGTCTTTGTTTTACTACGAGTTATAGTAATAATAATATATGTTTCAGAAAAAAAAATGAAGTCGGAATATCGTACGAGGGTTAAAAGAAAGAAAGAGAGAAAGAAATATGATATCATCTGCGTTTTGTGTGCAGCTCGCCAATTTTTTTTCCTTCTTCACTCTTTTTAAATAATTATTTTGTTCGTGAGATGTCGTGGCGTGGTGCTGTGTGTGTGTGAATATCAAAAGCTCAAATGCACAGACACACTAAAGATGAAACACACTTTTAAAAAGTCATCCTAACCCAAACTAAGTAGCAGGGACAGGTTACTGTAACTAAGTCGTTCCATGCACTTCAATGATGTTTAGTTCATCAAATTAAGATCAATCACTTCTTTTCCCCTTATAAAAAAATGTATTCTAAGTTCTTGACTTGTTTGGTAGTTGTTAAAAAAATAAAAAATGGAAGTACTGTATGAATGAAACAACAGAACCCTTTCTGCTTAGTTGATCTTCTTCATTTCATGAACTGTTCTCTCTTCCGGATGAAGTAGGTCGCTGTTAGCGCTTTTCTCTTTGAATCATTTCTCTCAGATCAGATAAAAACAGCGAAAGGAATGCTGCACAACCGCATCACTGTTTCAGTTTCATGACAGAGAAAAGGCGAAAGAAAGCACAAGGAAAGATATTAGGATTAGAATTAGAATATTAGATTAAATAACTTTCACTCCGTACTTCAAATTATCACATCGAGTTCATCTGTCACAAAGACTTAGTTGATGCGCCAATTGTTAAATAATTCGAGGAAAAAAAAAGTGTCATCATAAACATAGGAATGCAAAGAAGATTTATCAGCATCAGAGTGCCAAAGGGTGAATAATAAATATTAAAAAAATGCCCTAAAATATCGTTTTGTGATTGAAAATAATTTTTAAAAAAAGGAAAGAAATCCGTAAGTTTCAAATCCCATATCTTGGTTTAACTTTCTTCATGTACATATCTCTTTAACTTATATATATAAATTCGCACGATTTGAACGACGCGGGCCCGTTATACAGATATTCCCCCTTCTTAATTTTGTCTTTCGCTATTACTATGAGGGCTTTTTCCCTTGTCCACTGCCGCCCTCCTTTTTAATTCGTATTTCGGTATTTTACATCTCGTCTTCATCCTTCTCGCCCGACATTAGTGCTTCTGCCGTTCCTACACGTGCTCCTAAACCACATCATTGCGAGGCGCCGACCCCCTTCCAGAAATTCGTCGTGAAGTAGGCCGTAAACATCTCCTTCAGAGTGGCCAGTCCGGAGGTTCGAATGCCACGCACAGGACGTTGGCGTTATTGCGATCCCGGCAGAGGTTGGTAGTGACGTTATAACAGAGGGCTGCAGGGATATCCGGAGCTGTATTGGATGACCCCGATGCCGACGTCGCACTCGTCCGTCACCGGGTAGTCGCACGAAGCTCCCTTTTGAACGCTTTCCGGGTTGTTCAACCAGACGACGCTGGCGCTCGGGTCGGCAATGAATGGTTAGAACTCATCATGAAAAACCGAAAGATTCCAGCCAAACGCAATCTTACGTGAGGCTGCATTCTTCTTGTTTGTGGCTCTCTTTTTGTTTTTTCAAAAAGACAAAAAGGGAAAACAAATTCTAAAAGAATAAATCTTACAACTGAAAGAAAACACTTGGAAGATAAGTATGGGGGTAACAATCGCGGGCAAAAAATAAAAAAGATTTGTTTAAAATAAAATAATAATATTAAGAAGAATAAGAATGATAAAACAGGGATCCTCTCAAAGAAAAACCATAGAACTTTCGCTCGCCGAACTCCGGCACTTCAATTTATTTCTCTCTCTTTCTCGACAATCCGGCGCACAAGATGTTGTCTCTCGTCACATTCATTTATTTATATTTATTTAGGTAGTTTTATTTGTCTACGATGAATTAGCGATAACGAATGTCAAGAGTCAAAAAGTACTTGAAGAGTGCGCTGCCTTGTATGAATCGGAACTAACAACAAACCGCAATAAGAACCATGACATTGCAATAGGTATATATATACTTTTAAACGTGAGGTGACAACGAAAAAAAGGTAACTTCAACCCGCTTTTTAGTTCCTTTACGATGGTGGTGATCTTTTCCTTCGCTCTATTCCTCTCTTTTCATTATGGCCTTGGATATGCAGGGTCAGGGTAATCGAGGTGCCGCACGTTTAATGACGACGGAGTCAGCTCCAGAGCTCAGTTGGACCTCTCCGCTGTCCTTCTCTTTTAGCTTCTTTTGGCGGCAACGACGCATAAAAATAATTGGCAATAATAATGTCCATGAGGAGCAATAATGCTCGTGTGTTCTATGTGAGCTCCACGGACGGGAAAATTAATAGCGAGTGAGCCTTACAACACGAAAATGGAGGTTATTAATGTAAATGAAAGAATATGCACGTCAAGAGTGTGTTTCTTTATGGAGCTCCCCACCATTCCCAAGTGTGCGCATCACCTGGACACGGCACCTCCTGTTGCCGTCGTCCCTGTGGATACCGGTGCAGTTGCTGCACTTGATTCCATTCTGCTCGGATCCATTCCTCGTCCTCATCTTTTGTTTGTGTTTTATCCAAGCGATGATTGTGAAAAACACGATCCTTATGATTGTCATGATTCGAACAAGGATGACCTTGTGGTGACCAACAAGGACGGTGGGTCTTTCCATCCCATATAAAGGCCGAGCCCTCTAATAATTCACTAGGAGACGGAGCAGCAGCCGTGTGGCCGTCTGTAGTGGGCGAGGTGGTGGCGTTTGCCGCCGTGGCTTCCTCCCCAGAGAGCTGCGGCTCTTCTAGGTCATCATACACAAAATGCCTCCGGAATGTCCCTGGGCGGGATGTGGCTTTCCTTTTCTCCTGGTCTTTTGGAGGATGGGCTGCCTCAGCGTCCGTCTCATCGTTCATGCGGCGGATTTCGCTGTCATTTTCCCACAGTGCGTCGGCAAAATATTCGGGAAGCTCTCGCAGCAGCAGCAGCGCCACGGTTTTGTAGTCCAAAAAGCACACTTCAGTGGAGAAGAAGAGCGTGACGGTGTAGCGCTGCACGACGGAGTAGTGCCCCAGCCAGACACAGAGGAGTCGAAATAAGTTCTTGAAGAAACACGTTCCATGTCGGGCGTGAAACTGTATCGCCGCGTTCTGAGGCGTACATGTGCCAAATAAGAGTCGAGAGGGGCAGTGGGGGTACACGGTGCTGGGGGTGGATGGAACTGGCACCGCCTCTGTTTCACCAGTACCGGTTTCAACTCGACTATACAGAAGAGCACTCGAAGGATACGACGAACCCTTCCCTGAAGGAGGGGACGCATGACCACAGATGCATACCGAACGCAAGGGTAAGTGGACCTGAATTAAGCGATTCAAAGAGGTCGAGTAGGCATCGTGGACGTCGCAGCGATGCTCTTGAACATGAGGTAGTGCGTTCGACGGACGAGCTGAAGCCTCAGTGCCAGAAAGATCTGGGCGTGGTTTGGCCGCCGCAACAGCTGTGAAATCCATGGAAGCGTCTCTCGTACTCGACATCGTTGTTGTCGCAGTTTTCAGGAGCACCTGGTATTCTTCCGTGTGTTGCGTTCTTGTGGTGGTGAGTGCGACCTTAAGGGGCTGTGGACGGCATGCTGATAGTGGAACAGGGCCAGCGGCTGTCCTTGACCCCGCCAAGGCATCCTCGACATCTCTCTGTTCTGCTTCCGGTTGATGCCCTCCTTCTTCGTCAGCACAGAGCTGTTTTAAACGTCGCAGCAAACGTCGAATCCCTTCAACCCCGCCAAATAGCTTTGCCTCCCGCATAACAATCAGCAGAGTTGTGGTGATCACACACAGCCGATGGGTAGAATTAACGGCTTCGGCCCGCAATGGAGAGAGTAAGGAGTATAAGAGCTTGTGCGGCTCCGCGAGCAAGGAGTCCGACAGGGGCTGCAGTGCGGCCAAGCCCTCCGACTCCTCGATCGCTCCATCAAACAATGGCAGGCGACACGAATCCGGCGCCCCAATCCAAAGCGGCGGAGCGACACTCTCCCCCTCCTCGTCATCCTCGTCTCTGCGGAGGTGGCAGGACGCAGTCTGGGGACCATCCCACACTGCTGACTTGGGTGTCGATGAACCGGAGGTCTGCACTTCGGAAGGAGTGCCAAGCTGAGAAAGGGCAGTAGGGTTAGCCGGGTCCTTATGTCGTGCCGTCTTTGGATCTACATTTCCATATTTTGATGGCGGACGATGATCGTGATTGTGTGATGAGGATGCTGGCGGCGGGCATCCTTCTGGTGCCGATCCCTGTGGTGCGCCACGAGTTCTCAGCAAAGCTAAATCATCGGCATCAAAAAACGGGTCAAGTGGCTTCTTCAGCCAGGGTCCATACGGGCACTCTTGAATGTCATCCAACAATAGCTCTAAATCCCCTGTCATGTACGTCGAGTATCGAATTGTCTCTTGCTCTAGTGCGGACTGCATCGCCTTAACGATCTCTTCTCCACTCATCTTCTTTTTTCCTGTACGGTTTGCATCCAAACAGGAACAATCATTCTGCGAGGTGTTCAGGCATTTCGTGGCCTCCACCCATTCGGCTCGGCGCCGCTGTAGTCGGTAGCGATGTACAGCAATCCGATCGATCGCCTCCCGAGAGACGCGGCGGAGTCGAAGGAGATACACAAACATTTTCCACAGAAATTCCGTCGATGAACTTGGCAACAGGAGCGCCTCGGGAACCAAACGTGAACGGTGCACCTCCACGCGAGCGACGGAAAGCTCCTCTGCTGGATGGTGTTCCCTTTCCAGTTTCTTGTTGGCGTCACACCCTTTTCCTCTTCGAGAATAATTTACATGGCTGTGCTGAGGAGGAATATTCGTTGTCCCACTCTCGCTGTTACTTTGTTCCACTCGTCCCAACGGATCTCCATCTCCTTCAGAAAGCCGGTCGCCGTCTTCTAAGTCAGCAGTCCCACCGCATGAAAGTAGCAGATCACGAATTATTCGATCCGTCTTGTAGTGTGTGCGTCGTCGGCGGTGTACACTGTCTAAGGAGTTAGAAGATATTAAAGTTTCTTGTTGGCGCTTATTTTTTCGGTTCCAAGCCGCGGCTTCCTCCTCCGCCTCTAAGACTTCCCGTCGTTGCCACTGATACAGAAAATTGGCACTGGAGCGCAGCCCTGGCGTTAAAGAAAGCACTAAACATCGCGGTAAGAAGGGGGTGTAGTACCCCAGCGAGTACGTTCGACGGAGCAGCACACTGCCAAACGATTCCTTTTCGCGTCGTTCCAGAGGGGGGTGAATGGAGTGTAACGAAGCGGGAAGCGCAAGGGGGAAGAGTGGGCCGCTGCCGGTGCGTTTAGGATACGGAGGCCGATTCAACGCCGAAGTCCATCCTCCGGGGATGTGAAGCGTTTGAAATGGCTGTCTGGACTCGGAAGAAGGAGGAAGCTGCGGCAGCGATATCTCAAAGGTTTTATTGGTCATCATGGAAGCAGGTAAATTCTCCGTCATTATTGCTTTCTCTTCCCTCTGCTGTGTCGCCGTTGCCGTTTCCTTCGTCGCCTGAATTCGTTCCTCTCCGCCTCGCTGCTGCTGCAGACGAAAGTCACTCACCGCCTTCATCATTTGACGCTCGACCTTGTTGGCGTACGACTGAAGATCTTCGTGCTGTTCTCCGCTACGCTGTGTGGTCACTTGGCCCAAAGTCCCTGTGATCGCCGTTGTCGTTTCCGCTGCAGAGTTAGCAGTTCGATGTGGATGGTTATCCTCTTCTCCATTAGCGTAGTGGTTTAATTTATCCGGAGTTTCACTCTTCTCGGAATCCGAGGAGGAGGAAAACGATGTCGAACCTGTAAAGAAATGGCTGTGACTATCTCTCGGATGTGACTTCTCACTCCTCTCTGTTGTCGTGAAACTGTTATTTGGCGTCTCCTCGTCTATTAAATCTTTACACTCTTCCTCACGACTGATACGATTTGCGTATCCCGCAACCGCAACACATTGATCCGCATTTTCGTATTCATCCAAAGCACTATTGTGGTAGTGCTCTTCATGTTGATGATGGTGTCTGATTCTTTCCCCCTTTGTGTGTGATTTTTTACCTTTGCCTTTTTTTACTGTGTTGAAGGTTGTTCGGTCGCCTCCCGTTTCCATTTGCTGATGCCGTCCCCGCGAAGTCTCTGAACCATAAAAGGCGCAACAGGAGAATAACGATGTTTGTGTCCGTTCCAATGCCATTGATCCCGTAGATTGAGTGGAGGCAGATGGCGAGGACTTGTTCGGTGGAGACACAGACAAGGTAACAGTAGAAGATGGCCACACCCCATCCGCTCCTCGCTCGATGTGGCTCAAAGGAGCTGTTTTCTGTGGAGAAGATTGATTCTTTAAGAGGATATTGGTGGGAGGATTTGGGATGACCCCATCTTGAAGTGAGACTTCCTCAGTGACGTAAGAGCACAATACTTTGAGATTACGATAATGATACAAGAGCATCACCGACAGTACTTCATTCGTCTTCTCCAAGCGCCACAGGGGAAGCAGTGAAGCGCTTAGCCCAGGCACCACGGTGGCATTGTATATTCGATCCTTGAGAATCGAAGGTAATAGCAGCTGAGCGACTTCATCCTGAACTCCACTCGCATATGTGCTGGAGCGACGATAGAACAATGGGACGGAAGCAGACGCACAAGAATCGGATGATGAAAACGGCACTGCTGCGATGTCGTTCGCGTCCCCTTCTCTTCGGTTCCTTCTGTGCTGATTGAGCTGTGCCTTCGATAAAGGCTCACCAGACGCAGCGGCGCACGCGGAATCAGATCCGGATAAGGGGTAAATCACTTCAGCCAGAGGTCGTCTCCACACCCAACGGTTGTGGGACGGCGGTGCAACGGCGGGTTTCTTGTCTTCCGCCGCCGCAGAAACCGGTTGATGCTGGCTATTGATGTTGGTGGTTTCCCCCCTTTTACTGGACTCCATAGGAACAACGGTGGTACTGGAATAGCGAATAGGAGGAGGAGAAGGAGGTGGAAGCGGGACCGTCTGTCTCGAAGGCCGCATGGGCGGAGTGGCACTGCTCAGGTGTGGCGTCTCGACTCTATGGGTCTCTTGACGGTTTCGCACCAAAGGTGAAGCCGCAGCGGTGTGGCAGTGTGGTGAATTCAGAAAAGCCTTTGACGATCGCAAGTAGTGCGGGGCATAGTGATGGCAGAACGCCTGGTTCAGCCTTCCTTCCATGTCGTCTTCGGAGAGAATGGAATAACAACGGAGATAGCGCTCAAGGGCACTCAGTGCATCGGCCTCAACGGTGAAGTCCTCCTGGCGTTTAAGTAGCATGGCGACCGTCTTCGCAATGAAGAGCCGCGCGTACTCTCTATCCTCCGCCTCCTGCTGCTCCACATCTCCATCGTGATGAGCACAGCTGTGGCTTCGAACATCCTCGCTTGAAGCTCGAGGTAGGTTCGTAGCGTCCCACCCATCCTCTTCTAATAACGCACGAGAAGCCCGGACTTCCTTGGAACTCGTGGGCCGAGTTACCAATAAGCATTCTTGTAAATTTTGAGCGTTCCAATATTCTGATAAACACCTCAAGAACTCCCACTTCTGAATGCTCATCGGACTCGGTGCATCCAACTCTGCTGAGCCCATGCCTCCATCACCGAGGGACTGAAAAGTGGTTTCATCTACGAGTAGTGCAACATTGGCACTAGCATAGACAACGGTATTGGACAAAAAAGAGTGGAGCAAACAGCAGTGGAAGCATGAGAAACCCCAGTGTAGCCGGTACCACGCGCCACGGCAGCAGCGTTCAGCATCAGCTTGAATGCTATAAGGATCTTTATCCTTTTTCTTTGAAAACGTCTCCTCAACTGATCTGGTGTTCGCCGCCGCCAAGTACTGCATTCCTCGCTCCACTTCCAGATCCACAAAAGAATGTTCTTGTACGCTTCTCGCGCAACACTCGCCCTCTCGTCTTTCACGTCCTGCACTTGCACTGTCCTTTTCCTTTTCTGTGTTGTGTGAGGGGCTTAAACCCATAAGAAACGGTCGGTGCTGCCATTCAATAAAAAAAGTTTTGGAGCACATTTTCTGTACTCTACTCGTTTTCGTCACCTCCTCCTCGTGGATCGCGGTGATGAGGGTTACTTCCTGTGCCCTACCTGGGATGGTCTCCACCATTTCCTGAATTACGTGCACCTTTGGCGAGAGTGCTGGACGATCCGAGGATTCGTCGTGCTGCTTTTGTTCCGAGCCCGTCGCCGTCTCCGTCATCTTCCTCACGTTCATCGAAGTCTTCTCTAGAAGTTGATGCGCCAACCGCACATGTTGGTGGACCGGATGCGTGCTCCCGTTCACCCACCAACCAGATGAGGTTACAGAGAGGCGTTCTTCAGCACAATGTGGGTGAAACGCTGGAAGGCTTTTCATCCACAGAGGCCGATGGGTCATGGACTTGTCCAACGCCGCCAAGTATCCGGCGTGCGGCGGAGCGTTGAAGTAATGGGCGTAATCTACTCGTGAGCAGAAGGCACCACCAAACCGATCGTAAAAGACTCGCGCGCTATTGACGTTGCCCACCGTACGGTTTGGTGTGGAACCCGTCGCATCATGCGCACTACCGGGGTGTTTGCCACCTCCCATAGCGTCTTCTACAAAGACAGCTGAAGCGGTAAGGGGCAAGAGTTGGGGTGGAGGCAAGAGACTACTACGCTCGACAGCGGCCGCCCCGTGCATCTCCAGTGGCTCCGCTAGAGGAAGCGCGTGGAGGAGAGGTCCGGACGGCTGCCGTCGTCGGTCACCTCTTGAACGAGACTGAAGAGATTGAGGTAGGGAAGTCATCGTCCCTCCGACATCTGCTGATGCATTGGTAGTGAGTGGTGGAGGTTCTTTCATCCCGAACACGCCCTCAAACATCAGAGCAGCAAGCTTCACCAGCTGGGCCTCCTTAGCACGATGAAATGCGCTACTAAAAAAGAAGGTGCAAAGAAACGTACTAATGAGACAAAATACTTCCCGTCGTGCTTCGCAAATGAGCAGGAGTTGCACGTCAAGGTCTGGTAGCCGTTCCATGGTGTCTTTCAGTCGATGTAAATAAATCGGACCAAATAGGGCTTCTTGGTTATCATCCCGAGGCCTATAAAGTGCTTGGTCTTTGCTGTGCCACCTGTGAAGGGTATTGTATTGACCGAATAGCCAACTCGTATCAAGGTAGAACTGGTCCGGTAACTCCTCTTCTTCTTCCTCCTCCTCGAATATCGCATCATCTTCTTCCGTGTCTTCCTCATTCGATGAGACATCATTGCTGACCTCCTCGTCCTCTTGTATAAGGTTCGGCGATAAGGTAGAGGGTCTAGAGCTATCCGTAGAGCTGCTGCTGCTGCTCGCACTACCTTCATCACGATGCGATGGCCCTAGTCGCTGTGAATATTGGTAGGAATTCCGAACATTCCGCACGTCAACATCATTTTGATCGCGAAGGATACTGTGATGGTAGGGCTCTGGAGCGGTTTGAAATTCTGGTCGAGTTTCACGTCGTATTACTGTATGGATCAGGGTATCCGGAAAGACTTCTTGTGTTTGGTTCATTTGATGCTCAGTGAGAAGAAGTTCAGAGAGTGCAGGGTCATGGCCACGAAGTAGCCTCTCTAGCGCGTGTTCGTTACGTGTTGCTGAGGCTACAGAAGCACCTGCACTTCTTGACGAGGCATTATTCGTTAAAGAAGCTCGTGTTGTCGTGCGGGTGGGATGAGGATAGTCCTCCAGGCGTGTCCGCTCCTCGTTTCGAGTTGCCCTTTCTCTGCTATTCTCTGCAGTGATGGCAGAAGACGAATTACCCAAGTTAACACCTGCTTGGTGCCTCTGAGCCGCGATGACTACCGTACTATTAGACATTGTATTGGTGGAAGAGTGTCCAGTTTCGTTGGGCCTCACTTGAGCGATACTTCCATTTCCAGAGATAGGGTTGATTATGGTGTGCCGATTGTTCGTATTCACCTCTGTAATGCTGTTGTAGTTATTACGGCTTGAATTTCCCTCGGACAGCTCTTGAAGTACTCTGCCAATTACTTCATCATCTGTCACACCGATATTCTGGTTGCTAGTAACCGCATTCCCTACCTCTCTTCCGGTGGCACCATTGTCAGTCTCCTGCTGTAGCTCATTCATAACTTCACCAAACACCCCTAATTCTAACGCCAGCATCTGAGCAACCAATGGCTGCCGGAGCGTTGGTGGTCGAGTGTGCCGCCCCAGCGAAAGCAGCCGGTCCATAAAGTGAGGTAACGATTGCAAAAAAAGTACATTACTGTCTATTATGCGCTGCACGCGGTACATGGGAGTAAGGGGGTCTGGAAAGAGCAGCAGCCGATGAAGCCAAGTCGCAGCAGTGGCGTTGGCGCCACGGCTTGCAGTCGATGAACTACTGGAAAGCATTAAACCTCCGTTAGCACCCCCGCCCGCACTACCCGCGCCAGTACCGCCACCCATGCTTCCACTGCCCACCTCCCCTGGCAGAACCAGAGGAACGAGAACGCGGCAGAGCAGTGCCAAGACGTAATCACTGCAGTCATGCAGAAGACGCACCAGAGATGATTCCTTGGCAATTTCAATGACAGGACCGGTAAACGAGAACATGTGCTCCAGCAAAATAACAGCAAAGTGACCCACTCCGGTGGGAATGAGATCCAGCATGCGATAAATGAGGCACGGGTAGTGGTCGTACAAGTACCACATCAAACCACTGTGCGAAAGGCACCAATCTGCTAAGACTTTGATCGCGAGTGAGACCACCGCGGTGTAGCTTTGTTCGTCACTCCAGCTTAACGGGATAGGCGGGATATAATTATTACTATCATTACTATTGTTGTTGTTGTTGTTCAATCCATCGCTGGCCCTACTACGCCGCCCTCCGTAACCCCCAGACAAATTCTGTGAAGTTGACGATGATGATGATTCGTACACCGCCGCCACCACCGCAGCGACAGTGGCCTCTGCTGTGGGGTCTGTCGCTGTCGGTCGACCCGCAGCCCCAGAAGAAGAAGGAAAACCTCCGGCTGGGTTCCTCGTAGGCGGAGATGTCGCTGCACTGCTGTCTCCAGCCATCAAACTACCGGCTGGTGGGGCGGTGTGCGTCGGAGTTAGGGGAAACGCTGTGCCAGCAGAAGTACGCGGTGATGTAGGTGGCGATGTGGACGAATCTAAAGAAGGTGAAAACGGTGCAGCTGTGGATGAGAAGGCTAAAGATGAAGATCTCCTAGGAGGCATTCCAGGCACGATAACGGTGGGCTGCGTGGACGTAGTAGACGGACGAGGCGAATCTGTGTGTGGTCCTCCCGGTGATGTGGCGGCGGTGCTTCTTTGGGGAGGAGAACAGGGCTGTTCGTTTGGCCGTGTTGCCGCTCCTCGATTGGAAACAGGCGGACACGGCTCCCCTCGCGCTCCAGGTGGGATCCAGAAGAACTCCTCTTCCTCGTGGGGGACGAGATGAGCTGTGGCGGAGAAGGGAGCAACAGCCGCCGCGCCACTACTCTGCTGTTGTTGCTCTTGAGCAAAGTACTCTATCTCCTCCATCCTCATTTTCTGCCCCATCCATTCGGCGCGACGGGCAGAGAACGGTGCGGTGCAGAGCAGTTCCACCATAACATCTGCGCCGTGTAACGCAAGTAGCAGAACGACAAAGGCCTTTCGGCCCTGATGGTTATCCTCCAGAAGCGCATCCAAGAGATCGGCGACATAGCTCAGTCGTCCTTCCCGAAAACCATTCTGAATGTTTTGCAACAGTTGGCGAGCTTCGTCCTCTAAACGGCGGATCCCAGCAGTCTCAGGGGAAGGCCTAGGCAGATCTTCAAAGAGGGGAGAAGAATCGAAGGGGAGTGGCGGTGGGGCAACCAGGACCCCACTGCGCCTATGAAAGGGATGCGGATATCTCGCAGGGGGCGGTGGTAAGCGCGAGGCATGCCCTGCTCTGAAACCGTGGTAGGAAGAGGGAAGAGAAGGAGCCGTCTGAGATGCACTCGGTCCGTTCACATTCGTTCGTGACAATACAGAAGGAACTGGAAAACCATTCCCTCGGGCTGAACTTAAGGGAGTTGTTGTTGCTTGCAGCGCGGATGTTGAAGTAGCACGCAGTCGATTCGGCAGTGAGGTCGTCCCCTCTTTCAAAGGGGGAACTGGTAGTCGCCTGCGAAGTAACCAAGAGGTATTGCTGGGAGACAGACGCCCCCCTGGAACAGCAGCACAAGCCACTGCAGCCGCCGCACGCTGTGCCGTACGCCGTGCATGCAGCGCCATTTTCTCACTGGAATGTAAAGATGAGTTATTCTTAGACCCAGACCCGGTGACGTCTACACGAGTTTCCTCAAAGGCCAGGTGCTCCGAAGATGATGCAAAGCTACTTTGACGAGTTGAACGAATCCCACTTGGGCTCAGGAGATCACTCGCCACTTGAGCGGCCCGCTGGCGAGCTCCACTACTATTCGTATTCGTATGAGTTGTGGGTGTTGTGTCGCTATTCGGAGGAGCGAGAGCGGGGGGGAACGTGAACAAGATCCCTGGCGAAGACAGCTGATGGAAATGAGACAGCAGCGCCTCGGCGACGGCTTCCCCATTGCGAGCCGCAACGTTAACACCGATCGCAGCCGCCGCAGCCGACGGTGCGGACAGGAGCGAGGAGGGCAGAGCGCTGCTGTGGTTCCCATTCGTGGGGCGGCTGAGATTCACCGGCCGATTGCTGACCCCATTCCAAGTCCCATTTCGTTCCCGATCCGCTGTCGTCGTGTTCGTAGTCTCCACAGGCCAGGCCATACGAAGCCAGCGCACATCGGTTTCCGCATGGTGGGAGGGCTGGACAGCCGTCGCACCTTCATTCGGAGTTCTAGCAGATGGCGTAGAATTATTGACCATGACGCTGTTTCCTCTCCACCCAACTCCTTCCGCTCCGGGGGTGGCTGAAGAGGGAGCGTCAACCACCGCCTCCTCATTATTTCTGGTGTTAGTGGTGTTAAACTCTTCTGAAACAATGTTGATGGGGTAAAAAGTCTGAGCAGCGTGGGGCAGCGGTACGCCTCTCGTGTAGCCGTCACGAGTGAGAAGCTGGCGATGACGAGCGACCGCGTGACTATAGCGATCAACCAACACCTCCGAAACGACCACACCGGAAGTGCGCGTGGTGAGAGGCGGGGAAGACGTCGCCATGTGAGAAAGAGAGAAATGCCAGTTTTACAGAAGAATAGAGAAGATAAAAGGAGCAGGGAAAGGCTTCTTTTTCTTCTAAAGGAACGGAAGAGTCCGGTTAAGCAAGTAAAGTCTCAGTGTCTGTTGCTGCAGCTTGCTGTTTCGTTTTGCTGTAATTTTAATTTTTTGGATGCGACAGGATGGTGGAGGTGACGGAGCAGAGAAGAACGGTTTTATTATCCTCTTTTTTATTATCTTTTCTCTGTGATCAAGTGGAGATGTTGTTATTTATCTGTTCTTCTGTTTACTGTCTTTATTTTCTATTCAAAAAAAGACCCGTTCTGTTCGAAAGCAGAGCGAATTCCCTTATATTTCAAGTCAGAATTAATTTTTGCTTCTCCGAAAAGCAAGCAGAAAACAAAAAAAAAAAACAACTACTATTGGCGAAATCAAATATTTTGTGTGAACTGGTTGCTGAGTTTATACAATGAGATAGGAGAGAAAAATAGCGTGAACAAAAAAGATAAAAAGCAAAGATGCGAAACGGTTTGTGTATGTAGAAAGAATTAGTACTTGCTGCTTTTCTTCAGCGAGAAGGACGAGCAGAAAAAATAAGGTTAAGATAATGAATCCTCTTTCTAATAATAATAATAATAATAATAAACAATAGCAGTGAAAAAAAAGACTTTCAAAATGCAGTAAAAGTACGCTTTAACTTTTTATCCAAAAGATACTTCAAAAAAAGGACAATACCAATAATCCAAAGAGAAAATCTCCGCCAAAAATAGGAATAAGTAGATTAAAAAAAGAGAGAGAGGACCAAATAACGGTACAAGAAAGACCCAACGTGACGCATCATAGGGTATAGCTCAACAGATCATTAAATAGCAAATCTTGCAATCACTATTATAATTATTTTGTTTTTCAAAATGAAAATACATAATGGAATATAATGATTTCACACCGAATGTGTATCGTGCGACTTTACTTTTTAATCATGGGTATTTGGCGTATCCACCCTTCACTCACAAGGAGCCATAAAAAGACAGTTAAATAGGGTTTGTGTTCCGCCACTGAAAGAAAAAGAGTGAAAAACTCAATGATGTTTAGGAATGGGTCCAATAATGAGTAACACATGAATGGAACCCTCTGTGCGTCCTCACCCTGCGATACCTCTTTTCCCTTCTTGATGGTTGTTATTTCGACGTTTGTGTGTGTCCGTGTGAGTAGGTGTGGTGGTGTTATTTCTGCCGTTTGATGGTGTTGTTATTATTCTTTTTTTAAGTGGTTTGAGTGCGCGGCGATGTACAGTGAAGATACGAGTGAACATATTTAAACACACACCAATAATAATAATAATAATAAGTATCCAGATCACCAATAGCCAAAAAAGAAAAAAAAAGGACTGTGAAGCTGCGACACAAGAAAATACAGCATACTTCAATGAGAATACAAGAACAAAAAAGAAGTTAAAAAGGGAGTGAATAATAAAGTAATAATAATACAAAGTAAATAAAAGAAAATTGTATTAATAGGAAACTAAAGCGAACAGCATAAAATTCAATTGTTCGTTCTGTGTTTCTCTCTTTCGTTGTATGTTCCTCATATTAACATAGAAGTAGGAGCCTCTTTTAACAAGCATCATAACGAGAAGGCAAAGAGAGAGAGAGAGCAAGAGAAATCATTCCATTTTTTCCCCGTTCGTTATTGTGATTATTAGTACGATTATTATTATTCTCTTCCCTTTTTAATTTTTTTTTTCGCTATTCAGAAAATATTTTTTAGAAAAGAAATCCATACGAACTATAATGCTAATTGTCAAATGGGTGAATACAGCAAAATAAAAAAAGAAATCAAAATTCTCAAAAATAGGACACGTCTACGTTCCTTTCTAAACCGCATGAGAGAAGAAGGGGAGCGCAAGTCTATTTCAACTCTTTACTTTCACTTCACCTCTATTGTTTTTAAGTGTACAGCTATTATTTTTTTGGTTAATTAATCAGCGCATTGGGGATGGCTTTGCGCCTAGGAGGGTTCGTGTCCTGAGCAGGCGACTGCTCCATGCGCGGTGGGAAGTTGATCACACTGGCCGAGCGCTGCAGCGACGTCTCCTCCGGGCGCCGCTCTCCTGATATTTCGTTCGTTCTCGCAAGTGGGGGCGGCTGATCGTGCAGCTCCGAGGGGTGGACGAGGGGGGTCACCGCCCGCTCCTGGTAATCATTTTGTGCTCGGCTAAGCGAGCGATTCAGCATCGAGTACGACGCTGTATGGGGATTCCGCGCAACCGCCGCAGCAGGGGTGTGTACCATGGAAGTACGTCGGGCATCCACGTCGCGATAGCGCTCCAGCGTGGAATTGAGTTGCGGACTCGTTGTGGGGCGGGCCGCAATCGTGCTTCCAGTCGTCGTCACCGGTGCAGCACCGCCATAGGGCACATTCGTGGTATTCGTTGTTGGAGGAGGAGCAGTGCGATTAAAGTTGCTGTTCGAGGTCGGGGGGCTGTAGTAATTGTAAGGGGACGAGGCAGCCGGTAATTGGCCTACGGGAGGCGCGATATTCTGTGGTGGGTTAGAAGTAGTAGTAGGGTTTCCCGACGTGTGAGGGTTACAGACGCACTCTCGTCGCCTCTCCAACTTCTCAATGCGTGAAAGCAGTACCCGACTTTCGCGGCGTTGCTGTTTAATTTTGCTCAAAAGTGATTCCGTTATATCCCGCACCACTCGCTGGGTTTCTCGATCTGCAGGAGTGGACGCCAATTCACGAAGTAAATTGACAACATCTCGATCTTCTTGGTACTCCTGCACCCCATTGATCGCCCCCGTGGTTCGAGGAGGTGAAGCAAATCCGCCGTTATTCGCCGTAGTGCCAGTATTCGATTCGTGCTGTACAGCCGCAGCACTCCCATACTCGAACGGTCGTTGCCCCGCAGCGCCAGAAGCAGAGGCCATGTTGTGGTGTGATGAGTAATAGACGTCTTGATGAGCTGCTCCCGCAGTGACAGAGCTCCTGGTCGCCTTAGGGGTCCCTCCACTGCCCGCACCCGGCGAAATAATGCGCTGCCGTGGTCGACTGCGACGCCCATTGCTACTGGCTCGTGACGATGTGTCGCCGGCGTGATGATAACGGCGAACTCGACGAACGGAGGAGGACACACTTCCGCCTTGCGATGCATTGGCCGACTGGGAACGATTTCGAGACGCGTTGCGACTCGTTCGGCGGGATTGTGCCAAGGAAAAGCGCTTCAGAGATTTTGTGGCGAGATAGGCATCCCGGTCATCGGGACCAACGTACAGTGGATGAATACCTCGATCATCCCGTTCTACATTCCCTTCGTCGATCTGCTTTGCGATGGGCTGGCACGCATCGGTGACGAGCGCCGCTAGGGAATGGTTTTCTCGCTGGATGTCCTGGATGAGGTCCGCCGTTCGCTTCGGCTGTAATTTCCAGCCATAAATATCCAACAGCAAGAGAGTGTTGTTTTCCAGCAGCGCACTCAACACCCGTTCCGCGTTTTCAGGAGAGGCCGACATGAAGCCCAGGAATAATTGAATAAGCGAGTGATTGGTGCGAAGAACCTTTTCAAACTTCTCTACACCTTCACTATCTAACAAATTATGTCGGAGGTTCAGCCGCTGCAAACCACAACGATTATCGCAAAGCGCCTTCGCCAACGCGGTGCCGCCTTCCGTGCCAATGCGATTCGCCGTCAAATCGAGCGTTGCTAACTGCCGAATCTGCGGTAATGCCTGCGCTAAGGCAATGGCACCCGTATCTCGGAGTGTGTTGTACCCAATGTGTAAGTGTTTCAGTGAAGTGTTGCCCGATATCGCTGTGGCGAGCGAGGATGCGGCGTCGCCTTCAATCTTGTTGTTGTGAAAGCTAAGTTCCACCAATTCGCAGTACTCACTCTCGAGGGCGTTGGCAATGGGCAGCACACCTAGTTTCGTAATTCCATTCTCAGACAGGTCCAGCACCTTAAGCCCACAGCGGGTGCGGCACAGGGCTTGGCCAATCACCACCGCGCACTGGTCCTTAAGGTTGTTCTTTCCCAGACGAATCTCGCGAATGCGAAAAGGGTTTGCTTCGATTGCCTCCATCAGCACCTGTACGCCTTCCAGTCCGAAGCTGTTTTCCTCTAAGCTCAGCACCCGTAGTTCCGAGTCCTCGGGAAGTCGACGGACAGCAGCGGCAATGCAGCTAAGATCGACATCGTTGAGCGCAGGGGTGTGGGTAGAGAGAGCAGCAATTTTATCATTGCGATCGAGTGTCTCTACGAACTCTGCAATCGGCGTGGCGCTTGCACGATCACAGGCGGTTAAATACACGGAAGCTGCATCGGAATGGCCCATTGTCGCTCTTTGCTTGTTTGTCGCTTTGTTCAGATATTCGATGCAGTTCAGCTTGTGAAAGAAAAAATCTTTAGCTAATGCTAGAAGTAAAGTTGAGCTTTAGAAAAAAGATTTAGAAATTTAAGGTAGTACAGATTCTCTATTCCTATTTTTAATCGTTTGTTTGTTTATCCCTTTTTTTCCTTTCTAAAAAAAAAGAAAAAAAAAAAGAAATGAAACGACACCAGAGAAAACGATAAAGTGTAGCGAATGCAACAAGAAGCACAGGGATTACAGGCGTCGCCTTTTTTCTGAATGTGAGAGAGAGAAGAGCGATGCTCCATCATTTCATGTAGCGGTGCCGTGTGAGTATCGAAACAGCAAAGTAATTTAGAAAAACGAGATGTTTTTTTTTTTCTGTCGACTCCAATTAGACACTTGGTGAAAGTAGTATTGCACCTTTGAAAATATTGTTGTTATTAGTATTATTATTATTATTCTTTAATCTGCCATGTTGAGAAAATATTAAAATAAAATAAAGTGCACAAGCAAACAAGAAAAAAAATGATAGCAATAGTCGTCGCCCGAGACAAGGGGAACTCTTTCTTTTGTGGAATAGAAATAAAATAGGCAGCGCTGCGGCTAGATCTACTCTTCGTGTAGGGGGACTCTTAGATTGTGATTATGGATACTTCATTCCGGAAGATTGCACTTCTTGTTGTTCTCTTTCGCGCTGTTCGAGCTGATGTTTCCACATTTCAAAGAATTGCTTCATTTCCTCGTTCTCCACCAGTAATTCTGGGTGCAGTAGCTCCAGTGGGAGCCCCGCCGCGTTGCCCTTCTGGCGCTCTTCCGACGTTATCAAATCCTCCGCGTCAGTGGCGACAACGCAATAACGCTTCTGCGGTGCGAGAAGTGCGGAGCTTTGTTCGCGTCCTTGCACCACGTGATGCAGATATTCATTCCACAAGTGCGGAGAGCGCAGTAGGCGAAAGAAGCCGGACGCCTCAGAGTCATCGTCTCCTTCGTCTTCCCTTTTATCGGTGTTTTCCTTCCTTTTGGAGCTCTCTGAAGGGATCGCGACGTGAGGCGGTGTCCAGCGCAGCGTCGACGTCCGCCGCCACGTCCCTCGGCCGCCGGAGATGCGAAGGGGGGAAGGGAGAGCGAAGGGACTTAAAGCGAGTGGACGTGGAGCAGCCGGGGCACACGGGGGGGAACTGGAAACCGTCGCTGCGGATGAATTGTCTTCCTTCAGTTCAGATGAGGATTGTGGTGCTGGTCGAGCGTTGCTCAACATTTGCATCGTGCCGAGCCACGGGGGGGCCGTGAAGAACTCGTCTTGCTCGTCACGTGTGGTGCGATTTCTTTTATCATTTTCTTCTTCTGCTCGTGCAAAGAGATGCATTTTACCGCTGAGGAGATAAATAGGTAGGCTATCTGAATTCCAGATCACATCGACTCCCAAGAGTAAAATGTACGGTAGCCGACACGGCCCAGAAGGAGATTCCTCACTCGCTGCATTCCACTCCGACACCTCGTCGCGAAGCGGGTTCTCTCCAGAGTGTGAATCGGAGGATGAGGACTGGCCCAAGGACTCCAACAGCGGCTTCAGGTGATGAGTTAGCAAACCATCCTTCACCTGGAGTTCTTCTCTCACTGCCTCTTCCTTCGATTTCAGCATTAAGTCAGTGGAGGGGAGCCTTGTTGTTAGGCTTGCTTTCGTCGTGGTCGTCCCATCCAGAGTGGGTGTGCACTCGGACGTTGAGTAAGAAGTTGAGGAGGGCACCGGCAGAGAAACGGAAATATATTCCGAATGTCGCGTCTCTGCAGGTGAACAAGACGCTGGAAACAACTTTTCGTACCCCTCTGTGGGCGTCTTCACTGTCGAACTCTTGGACAGCTGTGGCGTCAGTGAAGCCGTTCGTCCTTTATCGTCATCCGTATAATAACCTCGCAGCCGGTTCAGAACCTTTGCCTTCAGAACACGTTGCACCAGCAATTGATGATGCTGATCATGCGTCGTCTCATCCCAGGTTGCCAGAGCAGGATAACACACATCCGTGAAGCGCTGAGACACGGCGGTGTACGAGAGTAAGGGCTGAAGAGCCAGTACCCCCGCTTCCCACACACGGTCATGATCGCCGGGACCACTACGCCGACACTTCATTCTCGTGTTACCATCCGCGTTGTGGTTTGTTTCGGGTCGGTGGTGTTCAGGGAGGGTCTGTGTGGTTTCTCGTCCTCCGGTTGAGTCAGCCGGCTCCGCTCCAGTCTTCTGCTGTGTGGGAGTGATTTGCTCAAAGTTACGGTGGGTGGTACCTTCAGCGGTGGTCTGGTCATGCTGCTGCGTCAGTAGCAACGACCCTTTGACGTTCGTCTCCCTCTTTTGTGCTTTCCACACGAGCTGATAGGGAATAAAGACCCTCCACTCATCCGCACCCCCTTTCCCCACAACTCGAACCAGTGAGAATTCTAGAGTAGTGGCGGCCCCACGGCAGACCTCCTCACGCTGTCGCGCTAAATCTAGCGCAAATTTCCGACTGCTTTGCATCACCACTACGACTTCGCGGGTGGACTGCAGCGCACTGGTGCGGGAGCACACCGCCCATGGGCAATCATCCGCAATCGCAAACTTCCCTGCGAGCACGACTCCATACGCTCCAACCCCCCGTCGTTTCGGTCGCTCAAACGCACTCGACTTATTCAACGCTCTTGTCGCGGAGGAGGGAAGTCGTGTGCGTTTGCCGGATAAATGCTCTTCCAGAACTTCGGAGGTAGGAGGGGTGGACAGGGGCCCGTGTTCCAAAGCTCGGTACCCCTCATCAGCCTCAACGCTGGATAAATACTCTAACGCATTCGTAATCCAAATCAGCGTTTCCTCAAAGGACGGTACGGGAGATAGCGATGGTTCGTCCAATGGCGTGCAATCCTCCTTCACATTCGGCTCTCCGTTTGATTCTGTGCTACCCTCTCCTCCTCTACTCACTGTGGTACCAGAGCAAGCGTTGAAACCGGCGTGATCGCCGTTCTTCTCTGCGTGTGGCGCTGCACCGCCTTTCCAATCGTCCTCTCCCACATAAGTTTCGTACTCGGTGGGGTCGGACAAGGCTCCACGAACGAGCGGGTGATCCGGCAAACGCGTCTCACCCGAGAGGAGGTGCATGAGAAACGGATCTTCTTTCCCGTCCTCTTCTCTTGGCGTAGCTGGACGCCGGCTCGCGGTAGCGGGACCCACGCCGCGAGTCAAAGGGGAAGAAGGTGGATAACTTGACTTCACATAGGTAAAGTAGGGAATGCAATGCCGACGTGTTTCTCTTGCCTCCTCCAGAAATAGACGAAGTGGAATGTCCGTCATGGTCAATGAAAAATGAGTGTTCGAAATATTAAAAAAAAAGATGCGTACACGCAGTCAATCAGTCACACACTCTGAAATCTAGAACTGATAGTTCTTCACCTTCGCTTTTTATATTTTGTAGAAGGCCAAAAAGATAATTCCAATAATATTAAATGCAAGAGATGTAAAAAAGAGAAGAGGAAAGCATATTTAAGCGTGAAGAGAGAGCGGTAGAGTGTAAGTTAGATGAAGGTTTGTCGCCCGTATGAACACTCTGATTTATGTCTTCTAGAGAGAAAATGAATAAATGAAGGTCTAAACAAAACAACAAGAAAAGAAAAAGTGAGATAAAAATACTTCTAAATAATGGAATATAAATAGCTTTGAAAACGGTTTGATTTAATTGTCTTCAAACCGGTGCGTGATAACGACGTGACTAGGCACGCCTCTTTCCACATCTTCTATTTCTTTGTGTGTATTGGTACCTATTGTTGGTCATTTAAAAAGGCGTGATACAAGGCCACCTTTTCTCGCATCTCAACCAGTACCGGATGATCTGGTGGGTACACCTGCGTCTCTGTGAGCCGCTGCAAATTCAACTGCAACTGGCTCACAAACTGCTCCATCTCTAATCGCGTGGCTCCCACGGCCTCCGCAGAGCTCGCACGACTGCTCGCCAGGAGATCGGAGGGGGTCGGATAAAGCCTCTCTCCATCAAGATGATCGCCTTCCCAACCATGGATGTCTTCTGCTCGGGTCGTGTTTGCTAGTAGTGTGGCGCTCTCATTTCCGGTTCCCTTTCTACGCGTTGTCGTTGTGGTGTTTCTCCACGCACTTGACGAAGAAGAAGCGATAGACGGAGGGGGACGAAATAACACCTGGAGCTCCTCTTCATTCACGTCATCGTCTGCACTCGTACTGCTTCTATTAGGAGGATGAAGGGGAGGCAGCGAAGGGGCTGGCTCAACACCTACTGCAGGGGGAAACGAGTGCTCATTTTCGTGAGTGAAATCATTGGAGTTTTTGGCTTCTTCTCGGTTTAATGCGTCTTGTTCTCGCTGCAAGCGTCGAACTTCTTCCTGTTCTAGTCCAAGTGCTTCGTTTTTTACATCCGCACTGCACCTCTCCTCTCCAGCTGACGACAAAGAAGAATGAGTGCCCGCATCCTCCGCGGACAGCGAGCGCGACGAAGAATTGCGCTGATGAGAAGAGGAAGAAAAGGGGGGTGAGAGAGGGGGCATCACACCGCCACTCACAGCCCCACTAGCATCCCGATCACCGTCGTCAACCGCACCTCGCATGAGGTGTTTTGACGGTGCTGCCATAGCAGAGATACGCTTCTCGGCGGAGACCGTACGAGCGTGGTCGCAGTGAGACACAGCAGGTGAAAAGGGCGGCACGCGTTCAGCCACGGTGTAGGGTAAATACGACGTCTCAAGGCACGGCACATCACCAGGAAGTCTTAATCCCACCACAGGAACGGCTCCACTTCTGTATTCCTGAGAAAGCACATGGGGATGGCTATTGCTATAGCTGTGCTGCATTGGCTCGCAGTCGTGCAAAGAGATCCCATCAAAGCCTCCAGAAGGGGATGCAGCAGAAGAAGTTCCGAGATAATATGGAGCCAATTCCTTTGGTGGAGGATCAAAGCATCTTTCATTTCCGTAGGCAAACTTCATTCGTTTCTCATTCGCAGAGACGCTCAAGAAGTGCGGTGATCTCGGATGGGGATGCAAGGGCAGAGAAGAGCTTCCATTCTTCTCGTTGCATTCTACTTCCGATGCGGTGAGATCTTTTGTAACTTTTCTCTTGGTCTTTTTATTACTTGTTGTCTGTGGAAAAGATGTTATATGTGGTTGTTGTTGTTGTTGTTCTAGACGCTGCTCCTTTAATTTTGCTTCCACTTCCCGCCGTAAACCACCTATTAAGCCCAAGATACCACTATCTCCTTCCGCCTCACCTCTTATTCGACTCATAAAAGAATCATCTTTCATCACCTCTACATTATTGTCAGAGGCAAGATCGTTATGATTCATCATTTCAACGACATCATTCGCTGTTCTTGTTTTTTCCTGTGATAGTGCGTGCCCTACCGCATTTAATGGAAAAGAAGCTGAGGACGGATCGCCACCCCCTTTCCTCTTCTTCATCATCTCACGCCCTTCTTCCGAACCCCGCACGGCCTGAGGTGGAGCACGACCACCTCCTTTCTCGGATTCTTGAAGAAAGAAACGGGAGACTTCTTCCGGTACACCACGCTGGGACTCTTGCAGTTGGGTGAATGGAGAAGGTGAGACCTCCTCGGCATAAAGACTCCGTCGCGCGTATGCACCCATCAGAGCCCCCCGAGAACTATTCTCCCAATTGACTCCCGCACCATTGCCTTTAAGCAGTCCGAAGGCCGGAGCCGGCTCACTCGTCAACGGCACACGAGGAGCGGGGTAGTACCAATAGTTGCTGTGAGGACGACTATTCTTCGACCGTTGTTGCTGTAGTTGAGACTTCACCACCTGAATCTCCAAGGCTCGTTCTCGCTCTGCGAGACGAACACGTTTCTCTTCTAAATAAGCTTCTTCTTTGGAGCGTAGTGTGTCCTCCAGCTCCGCACAGCGACGCGCAGCACGTACAGCTTGAGCTTCCCGTTGCGAGAGCAAACCTACAAGTTCATCCTTTTCTTTGTTCCGTTTTTCCAATTCCTCCGCTTGGGCTACGAGCCGACGTTGAAGAGACTGCGTTTGCGACACGAGCTGCTGGAGTTGATCCTGCATCCGAGCCCAAAGAGCGGGCGGAACGCCTCTGCTGCTTCCTCTTTTATTTTGGCTCCTCTGAGACTGTGACTTGGGTTTCTCGTGATCCTCCTGGTCGTCCTGATCTCCCGATGATCTGGAATTTCGTCGCTGCTTCCACCTCTTCTGTGAGTCTTCTGCAGAGGGGCCGAGCTCGAAGTTCCCTGAAGTAGTGGTGAGATGTTGAGTCCGTTCTTCCTCCTCATAGTGATTAGGGTCCTCGCCGCGGACTTCAGTGTCCCATTCACCAGACCACTCCTCCATCGACTCCAATAACTCTCTCAAACCTCCAGATAGTCCATTGGCGGGAAATGAGGAGGAGGATTGCTGCGTTTGTTGTGCTCCCCACTTTACGACGCGACGTCGAAGTCGCTCATAACCTGCCTCACTTCGCTTCCAACGATCCTTCATTGCGTTTCGCTCCACCTTTAAGTGGCGGACTTCGGCCTGCACGGTGTCGAGCGCGAGTTTCTGATGGTCGCGATCACGTCGCAGCTGATCCTCCAGCCGTTGAATTTCCTCTTCGTGCCGTAGCGAAAGGCGCATTCGACGCTGCTCCAATTCGTTCTCCCGCGCGTCGAGAAGTTCTGCGCGGCGGGAGTGATCGGCCTGCGCCGCTTGAAGCTGTTCTGCGGCAGACTCCAGCTCTTGGCGCGTTTTTTCGAGCTGCGCCATTACGGACGCCTGTTCGCGCTGCCACTTGAGTCGAATTTTCGCTTCGATCTTTTGTTTCGCTGCAGACAGTTGAGACTGAAACAGTGTTTGCTGTTGAGCCTTCCAAACCTCCAGATCAAATGCCGCAGCATACTCTAACGAGTCCCGTAGTACGGCTTCCGCTGGAGATTTACTCATCGAGAGAAGGAAGTAGTGAAGGCGTTTTGATATCCTTCAAAATTAAAAAAGAAAATGTAGATTGTCGCGTACCGCCAGAGGATGTGAAATGCTTCGTTTCTGTCGAGATCTCAACAGAGAAAGAGATGGACGTGTGCCAATCTTAACGAGTTTATGTAATCTGAATATGTATGATATGAGATAGCGGCAGGTGTAAAGAGAAGGTAAATGCGTTTGTTGTTTTTACTTGTTTTTTCGTTTCACTTCCGCACCGCACTCTATCTTGTGGCGATAAGCACTTAAATAGCTTCGTTGTCCCACAAGGACAGAAGAGAAAACGTAAAAGAGTGCTCCAAACAAGTGAGGCTTCAAAAAAGACAGATGTATAAGTTAAATATAGTTAAATATTATTGTGTGGTGGCTCACAGAAACATGAAAAACACGATCAAAGGAAGAAGAAAAGAACATTACTTTCATTTGCAAAATTTTAAAAAAGCATTTGACGAAACTTGCGTTCATCATTATCTCATTACATATACTGTTATTTTTTATAACTAACTAGAATATAGAGCGAGAGATTAGAAGAAGAAAAGAACGAAAATAAACTGAAACGTACAGAACACAAACATCTATCATCCTTCTCTTACTCTAGGCTAGGGCTTGAGACGCATAAGAAGCAGCAGTACACAACGTTCACAACCATTCTTTCTGTACAATTCGGTTCCACTCCTATTTTCTTCATGCATTTTCCATTCGTCTCTAGATCGATCATCTCTCAATTCACTTCCTAACAAGAATATTTTTTAAAAGCTGTTATGACTCATGGATCATTTGGCCTCCATTTACTGCTACTCCGTATTCTCTTCTCATAGTATTCTCTTCTCATAAATAGAGAGGTCCTGCTCTCGTTCTATACCTCTTGACTTGTTTTAATCTTTTATACTTTGATAGAACTCCTTTCCTAAACAAAATCCTGCAATATTTCCGAAGGGAGCCACCAACTTAAAAATTGGGTGAGGCGGTCCTCAAATAAAGAAGAACAGAATGTTGGCTAAAAATTATACATTTTTTCTTTTCTCACACGCTGTCGAACGTCCTAATCTAATTGATACAATAATGAATCCACCAATACTAATCATAACTACTGAAAAAAAGAGAGAGAGAGCGGACACTTAATTACTAAAATGAATTTGCTTCACTGTGTCCTACTTTTTTTTTATTTTAAGAACCTGGCTTGACTTCTTAGAACCAGGCTAAACTCCAATTGTAACTGCTACCTGGGCCACCATACTTCACATATGGATGCATGAGCACATCGTGCAGATCCGGTCGCCACACATCATCATGATAGAAGAACTTCCTCATCTCGCTTGTCAGACCCACAAACCCTTTGTCGACAATGTTGTCCTGCTCATATCGGTACCGCTTGTACGCAGAAACGAGAGAGCGTAAGTTCACTTCACTCTTTTGGTACGGCAAATACGCTGCCTGGCGCTCCGAGAATTCCACCACCATCTCCAAGGTGTAGCGCTCTCGCTCAGGTCGGGCCCAGCTACCGAAAAACGAGAAGCCTGCGATTAAAAAAAGGACTGTGCGCCCAGTGAACCAGCGCTTCCCGTAAACGGGATAAATACGAACAGCCGGATACCCTCCTGGAATAACGCGCTCTTGGCGGTACGCCTGGCCGCTAAACCAGCTGTAGAAGGCTTTAGTGTCCTCCGGTACCGGATCCCGTACCAAGCGCTTCAAGGTCTGACGCAACATCCAGTTTTATTTGTTTCTCTACTACTGGGTCGACGAGCTCCCTTCGTGATGCTTGTCTAACAAAAAAATAATAATTGTACACCAGCTTAAATACTATAGTAAAAGAAAATATATTTTTTTTCTGTGGTAATATGAAATGTGTTGCACACAAACTCAAACAACTAACGTTTCTTAACGGAGAGATGGTTCTACAACAGAATTCTTCTAACCTGTGAAGCGAATAAATGTGTAACAGCAGTAAAATCACAGAAAGAAGAAAAAAAAAATTAGCGAATAGAGAAGAAAAGAATGAGGTTACGAAAATATATTTTTAAAAAAAGTTTAAACGCTTTACTGTTTATTTTTTTATGCCTGTACGCTGGTGGACGACGAGGTTGAAGTCTTGAAGTTTAGATAATATTTTAGTCATCAATAATTATACATACTACCTCTGTGTGTGTCCTTAGGGGAAAAGAATGCTTTGACATACACCAGATAAAAATATTATGCCTCTCTTCTATCTGTTTCACTCAAGTTGACCAGGAGACTCCTTTATGTTTATGCAGTCATAACAGAAAAAAATTCCCGTCATCCATTATTATCTCTGGTGAGATCTCAATGTTGCACTTTGACTTTATATTACCCCTTTCGATGTTTCTCAATGCTTTTCTTCCACTCGGACAGCGATCCAGAACCGATTCTGGTCCGCAATCGGCAACTGTTCCCAATCCGAGCTTTTCACTGGCTCTGTAATTTCAATTCGGCCTCCATCCGCACCATCTCGCTCGTCACTCGAATGACGCTGAACGTAGTACGGCACGATAGGCCGTTCATGAAACAGGACTCGCGTCCACGTGGATAAGTGGCCATAAAAGGCTGCAGTAGAGATCGGTTCGTCCTCTAGATAGTTTCTTCGGCCCCAGTGAATGGTATCCCACTCACACTTCACAGCATCTGCTTCCTTCGTCTCCGTTTGTGACGGAGTTTTAGAAAAAAGATTCAGAGGCGAATTTTTTGCCTTTATTTCCTTTTGATGCGCACCGATTCGTTTTGACAAGAGGCTCGATGTGGACGGAGCGGATGCGTGAGACGGAGCACTTTGAGATGCAGCAGCACAGGATAATGGGTTCCTCGCCTGTCTACCGCTTGGTTTCTGCGCACTGTGAGACGCGGTATCGCATAGAGTCTCTGTGAATAGCAAGGTGTGGCTGTTCGGGTCTGCGCGTCGCTCTAGGCGGTCGAGAATGCAATGCAGCAGAGCAGCCACATGGGAAGCGGATTTCCCACCTGCGCAGATGTGATGTAGAATCGGCCGCTCAAACACGAGCGACCCGGTTTTTTTTCGCTCTTCATCGTCTACCGTAGAGTTCGAGGAAGACACAGAGACGCTGTACGCATCGTCAAGATCAAAGGCAATCCATCGCGGTGTTTCGAGCAATTCGCGAACGACGTCAGGACTTCGGTAGCGAATCGCAAACGATAAAATACGGCGGACCTGAGGCTCTGCGGTGCAGGCAGGGTAAAGCACCACCGCCTTTTCCATCTGAACACATCGACGAATGCCAAAGAGTCGAGCTTCCTCCAACTCCTCGGCTTCCTTTGCGAGAATGGCGGCGTGATGGTCGTCTGGAGCCATGAGGGTGAGAAGACTTTGAGACACGAGTTTCCACAGCCGTCCCGTCGCACGATTGACAGGTCGAGCTGCCTGCTGTGGCGCAGGAAGTGCTCGTGGAGATGAAAGATCCGATGGAGGTGGTGTCCCGTTGTTAGCGGTGGTTTGCTTCGCTCCCGTGTTCTCCGCCTCACCTTCCTCGACAACATCATCTTCCACACAATGATGATAATGTGTCGCTGTCCGGAGATCAAATCGCTGCTGCTCGACGGGACCCATTGCAGCCCAATCCCACGCCCACACCTCGCCCCGCAGTGGAATACGAGGAAAAGAAGGTGATGAAGACGCTCGAGACGCCACCCCCACCGGGGCAATCGAAGTAGAATTTTCAGATGAAGCAGAGGCATTGCTGGTTGAGGGAGGTGGTGTTATCCAATCCTTCACTATGGGCCACAAGGTGGAAAGCAGCTGGTGCTCTGCGGCGAGGGACAGAAAGTCTAAGTGCTTTAGCGGTTCTGTCGCCCACCAATCAATACGATCTTGAGGGTGCCGAGGAAAGTGATCCACCAATGCACTGAGCATCTCCTTGTTGAACGCATCGCTCCCCGTATTGGCAGAGGCTATCGCATGAAGCACGGTGTATCCGTGCCCGCTGGACGTCGCTGGAGTCGTCCTTGCGTCACTGCCCCTCTCCGTCTCCACAGCCAAAGAAGAAGAGGAAGCCGTGTTGGGTTGCTGACCACAGCATCGCTCCGCTGGAACGGTGAGTCGTCCAGACGAGAAGTCTACCGTGCCAGGCGCTTCGAGGCACGTCAGCGCCGCTTCACCCATCCCAGCCCGAATGAAATGAATCAGCAACGGCCCTTTCACGTCTGTGACGGGGTGCACCACGGACATCATCACGTCCGCATTGCCATACAACACCAGCTGACGCAGCGCTGCAGAAGGAAAGAACAGCGGTGGAAGCGGTGGCACCGGCGCGGGCGGCAGTAGTTTTCCGGGAGTCGGAAATGCACGTATCTTCTTGCAGGCAGCGTGAGGAGTCAAGCGTGTGAAATCAAACCAAAGAGCCTGCAAACGAACAGCTGGATCGGCATTATCTGAGTCGGAGTCGCAATCTTCCTTGTATAGAGCCTGCGCCAATAGACCAGTTCGAGGAACTGGAAAAGGATAAGGCATTGCTCTTTCTCTCTATCTTCTAATATTTATATTTATATATAAAAATCAATGAATAGTATTAGAAGCAGTATAATTGATGTCAGCACAAATAATAATGTTAAGAATACAGAAATATTTCACTTCTTTACTAGAAAAAATAAAGAGAAAGAAGAAAGAAAAGTTCAAGAGAAGAGCATAATTCATCGGCTAGACTTCACAGGAAAGACAATAGAAAGGAAGCAGGACTAGTATTGCAAGCTTCAGGTTCGAATGCGAAAATTCGCATCCTCCCCAAAATCCAGATCCTAATGATTTAACTCTCACTCTCTCTAACTCAATCATCACCCTCTCTCTGATTATACGCCCTCTTTTTTTTCCCTACTTCGATTACTGAGCCGCACATTGAGGCCCAGACTCTCCGACAGCACCTTTTCCTTGTTCAGGTGTTCGAGTTGCAGGCATCGATAGACGCTCCTTTCTGGCTGCTGCTTCTGCTGTCAGTATAGCTAAGTGCTTCTTGTAGTTGATGATCAGTGTGTTAAGTTTTACCTCATAGGAGAGATGGGAGGCGTCCAAGGGAATCCCTGCCCGCTGCATATCAGGAATCGTGAGTCGCTTGAAGTACTTCTTGTTGGTTGTGCGCACCACAATTTCTCCCACATCTGCCGCAGCGGTGCAGTTATTACCGCTCGGATTGCTCTTATTGCTGTTACTACTATCGATTCCCCCTCCTTCTACGCTGATTTGAAATACCTCCTTGGGGTACGGCAAGTTACGGATCCGAAAGATATACGCCTCTTTGGTGTCTCGGCGCATTAATTCAGGGGCACCGTTCGATTCGGCGATGAGTCCATTTCTCAGTGCGCGCTGTGACCCCACAGGATCACCGTCTAATCGTTCGTTGCCGATTTCCACAGCCCACTCCGACCACGCCCCTAAAGAATTCTTGACACGACGGCGCCGAACCAGCAGCTCATCCGTGATGAGGTCGTACGCCTCGTACACCTCAGCCCCATCAGTGTACTTGGAGGTAATGTGACGTCTGTCACCTGAAATGGTGGAAACTCGTGGTTCCGCCAGCATACTGCTACTAATAGTGAGTTTACAATTAGGATGATTTACTTGATAGGTGTCTTCCGCTGCACCTACTTCGTTCGTGTTCAGTACTTCTTATATGCAGTTAATCCTCCTCAATAGTAATTCAGTGTGTACTTCTTCCCTTTAATCTTTTTTGTTGTTGTTGCTCCTTTCAAGAAAAAAAAAAAAAAGATTAAATAGAGAGCACATTAAGTTTGTAGCGACTCCTATAATGGAACCTCTCGGTATTTAATCGCCTTCATAAATTTCAAAAAGTGAAGAAGCAGAAGATGTCACTTGTTATTTGACATTTTCAACGAAAAGTTGTTTCTAGCCATGGGGTCAGAGCTTGGCACACACAGATCAAACATCCCATGCTGGTTCTCCTCCTTTGACAGTCTCCCTTTTCTGCCCCGCCCCGCTGTGTTGTCGTCGCCAGAGGGTCCGCGGATTCGGTGCTACAGCCACAGCAGCTTCCGGTGGGGTGAGAGCGAGGGGGCAAAGAAGAATGAGCGCCGCACAAACGATCATCGGGACGGCTCACGGTACGCACCGCGATGTCCTCCAGCGTTTCATAGGCCAGATGCGTCTTTTTCCGAGCCTGTCGCGCAAAGTGTGCCTTCATCTGCTCCGGCTGAAGTGCAGGACAGCTCTTTTTGGTTACTGCTCCTTCGAGATCAGCACGGGGGTTAATGGAAGGTGACGAGTGAGTGGTGATCAAATACTCCAGCATTACCTCCAGCACCATCACGTGTCCGTGAAGAGCGGCCCAGTGCGCCGGCGTGCGCTGCCACTTGTCTCGCTCTCGTAGTTGCTCCAGTCCACTCTCCATAGACGCGATAGGATCCGCTCTCCGGCGGCCGCAGCTCAGCCCCACGGCGGTAGGAGAGCGGGAGGAAGGGGGTAAAGAGTGTTCGAGAAACGGTAAGATACCCCCTGGAACAGAGGGGAGAGAGATACCGTTGGGGGTGGAGCAGCGGGTGTCGTGGTGAAGGAGCCACCACACCGCCTCCACGTGTCCCGCCCGCGCCGCAAAGTGCATTAATGTCTGCCCCCGGTAGTCCCGCACTCGGAAAGGTGTTCCCCACTCCGCTGTGAGTCGTGCCAGCGCTAGTGGTGGATACCAACAGCACCGCGCCGCCTCCGCACCTCCCACACATTCGCTCCTGCAGTGGCCATGGAGTGCATTGTGTAAGGGACATTGTGGCAACCTCCTCTCCTCGTCACTGGAGACAGTGAAATGGGCAGCGTGGGAGCACAGTGGAACCAGAGCGTCACCCCCATCAGAAGTACAGCCAGCAGAAGTGAAGCAGTGACGTGAGGAGAAGCAGGAAGCTGGGGTGGCGGCGGCAGCCAGATGAGCAGCGGTGACCCCGTCTGGCGTAGTTTCTGTGACGTGGAGGAGACCTCTTCCAGCGGAGGCGAGAGGGGAAGTGGCCTCAGCACCACATTTACCGGTGTCTTCACTGCGCTCCACCACTCCACAAACCAGTAGACGCATTATTTCTAGGAACACATCGGGGGGGCCAACGCACTCCGTCAGTCGGAGAAGACGCGCGTTGTGAATCTTGGCCGCAACACTTGACTGCACATCGTCTGCACTCCCATCTATGCCCCTCACAGGCCGCACCCCACGTCGCCCCACGGCTCGAGCATAAAGATTTACCACCACATGCAGCCACGAAGTTTTTTTGTCTTTTCGATGCCGTCGTTTTGCTGTCTCTCCCCTCATTCTTTTCTGTGAGCCTTCATATTGACCGAGGGCACATCCGGATGAAAGATGGGTCACGGTGGTTTTGTCCCTGTCATTCAGCGGTTCGGTCATGGTCATTGTCCTCTCTTCGTTCTCCGTCTCCTCACGCCGCAGGAGGCCCTGTCGAAGTAGAGTGCGCACCAGGCCGATATGCCCGAGAGAGAACACAGCGAGGACGGCATCCTCCGACAATCCGCGCTCTTGGTCGCTGAACCTCGCCTTACCGAACTGCTGATGGCCCACCCTGCTCTGCAAACGATCAGTATCGTGAAAAGAGTTCAGTAGGGCGGAGTGGGAGTCCGCTTGTCCATCTCCATCTGCAGTCTCGCCTGAACAAGGGACAGTTGGGACAGCATGGAAAAGAGGTAGAGAAGTGACTCGACCCTCTTTCCTCAGTCCAGCCTCCAGCGCTCGCACATAAGCCCCTAGCAAGTAATGCTGCAGCAGCAGTTGAGGGCGGAATAGAGGTGGCAGATGGCCGTACAAGTCGATACCCTCCTCGGTACCGCCTAAAGCAAAGTATACCGCTCGCGTCACCTTGAGCGCCGCGAGTGAGTCCCCGCCAAGGTGATAAAAGTTTGTGTGCGGCGGAAGCAGTGTGGCACCGTTTTCGAGTTCCCCTTTCTCCTTCCAATCATTTCTTAATGAGGCTTTGTCTTCGGATCGACACCCTGAAGAAGTTCGCTCTAATCCAAATAGCTTGCGCCAGGTTTCTTCCACCACCCTGTACACCCGCGACGCCGACGATGAACACGTTCGACGAGAAGTCGAGTGGCTCCCCAGTTGAGTGGTTTCATCGCAGCTGCTCCTTCGTCTACGAGACGCTTCTTGCAAACGCTCCACCACACACCGACGATGAAGTTTACCCGTCGCTGTCAGCGGTAAGGTCGCCCAGTCCTCCGTCCCCCTTTTGCCGTTGCAGCAGCTAGAGGGTTGTTGGTTCTTCTCGCTGGACTCCTCCTTCGGTTCCACAACGAGCCACACGCGTGGCACCATAAAGGGGGGCAGCACGGTCCCGGCGAGGGCCTCCCACACGGGCATCAGCCGCTCCGTTAAATCTTCATTTTCCTCTCCAGATGTGTTCGCGTCGTCACTGAGAATGCGGTACTGAGGAGCACGAGAATGCGCTGTACTGCCCTTTGCCATACGAGGGTGAGGAGGCAGCGGGTGATGTTTCAAAACAAGTGGAGTATCCTCCAAACACGCCAACTCGTCCGTCATCAGGACTTGAGGAAGGTAGTGGGCCACAGCGGCGATGGCGGGGTCGGGACGAGACCGCAGCACCGCATAAAAGCCAATCACATATCGCTGGGTGGTTGAGGAAGGGATATTTGCCTGAGAAGCACCTTCCGTGGAAGCTGTAAACTGGTTTCCCTTCTCTGGTCTTGTGGGTGGGAGAGGTATCGCAACACAACAGCAGCACTGCAGCACCTCTTCGAATTGCACAGCCAGCGTTCGCTCCACCTCCTCCAGCGATACACGTTGACCATTCAGTTTAATTTGATAGTCGAGTCGCCCAAGCAATCGAAGACCCGCACGATAAGCGGTTGTTCCTTCTCCAGTGGTTGAGGAGGAAAAAGATGAGGTCAGTGGGCGGGGAGGGTTCAGATCTGCGCCGTGTGTTTCCATGATCAGGCTACTTTTACTTTTTTCTTTCGGCAGGAACGTGGATGATACGTTTTCTTCCAAACAGTTTGTCGTGGAGGTGAAGAGACGGGGAGAAAGGAATGGCGCGGTAAACCGGTGTACAGGAGCTGTGCGTCGTTCCAAAGAAGGTGGTGGTGATCCCACAAGTTCATCGTTCTGCCCTGAGATAGTGGGGACACCCACCCACGTCGTCCGCGTCATTTTTTCCACACTAGAAACGGAAGGGGGTGGTTGAGTGCAGAAAGACGGAGGTGAGTCCCGAACCTCTTTGTCTCCAACGCTCGTTAGTGGACAGAAAGTCCGAGACGGAGAAGAGGTGGATAGAGAGACATCAAGGGGAACTCCATCCTGCATCTCTCTCCTTTGGCGCTTTCTTTCCTGACTCTCTGAAAAAGCAGCGACGCCGTTTTCTTTTGTCTCACCCTTCACCAAAAAAATATCTTTGCCTTCTCTGCGTGGCTGCCCAGGGAAGGAAAAATGTGGGACGATCCTCGTAGAGCACGGCTGTCGATTAACTCCTGGTTCCAGCATTTCATGATGTTCCGTTACGGTCGCTGCGCTCCACATGCCCACATCTCCTGTTCGAAAACCGCGTTCCCCGCAAACGGCGCACCAAAAGAACGGAGCCGTAGACCCTGCGGCGGAGGGCTCAGCTGTCACGGATGTTTTTTCTGTGTGAGAAACAGTTCGCATCCCCTTTTCCCCCTCTTTCTTTTCGTCGTGTGAAGTGGCTCTGGTGGTGGCAGCGGCGTCAAAGGTAGGCAAATACCCCAAGGCGATTTGAGGTCCGCACAAGATCACCTCCCCCATCTCCACCGTTTCATTCGCTAGCTCGGAGAAACCATTCACAGCGAGCGGAAGCATTAAAGGAGACATCTCTTTCGCCTTCACCATTGGGGAGAAGAGAAACCGCTCACGTTGTTCTTTATCGTCATCCGGAGAGCTGGTGGCCTTTTCCTCCATTAACTCGCGGCGTACGTCAAACGGGACAATTTGCATAGTGATGGACCTGCTGCCGTGTCCACAAGTCCATTCCGCACAAGAAGAAGAGGAAGAAGAGATTACTTTTATGCGAGGCGATACACTCTGATAAATCGTGGCCTCCGTGACCCCGTAGATGCTGAAGAGCTCCACCACCGGCGCCCACAGTTCAGCAAGACGTGCTGGTATTGCTTCTCCACCAAGAAAAACTTTGATTCTGCAGGGCCAGCTCATTGTCCTTTTCGTCTCTTTTTCCTGCTTCATCCCTTGATGTTGGACACCTAGCTGATGCTCCATGCACATCATTGAAGAAGTTCGCCGCTTACCCTCCTTGCTGCCCCTTTTGTTACGCAGACTATCTTCACCACCTTGCAGCGAATGCTCTTGTTCAAGCCACATGATCCGGGTGTCATCCGTGAGCTGCTCCCACACAGCGGGGGTGCTTACCATATACACTTCCACGTCATGCGTTTTTCCTTCGCTATTTCTTGTGGTGGCTTGGAGGTCTTGCTCACATTTTTCGTTTTTACGACAGTTTCCGGTGTTGTCACTTTGCGTCGCTTCACTGAGCTGCGACGACGTCTCTATCTCCTCGCTTCCCTGCACTTTCCACATGGACGATGCTGGAGCGGTGTTTCTGACGAGAGAGCACCCCGAGGAGCACAACAAACTCGTGAGAAGGACATTGAGCTGCGGCCCATCGAGCAGCGCACTGCTCGAAATACACCACTGTACAGCCCCGCATCGAGAGAGGAAAGTGCAGAGCATATCCCCAATAGAAGGGTCAAAGTACGGCGTACTTAATGTAAGAAAGATTTCTCTTTTTATTCGGCCCTGAAGTGAGTGGTGTGCTTGCACGCCCATCCCCCCGTCTTCTCCAGCACCGCAGCAGAAGCCGTCGTAATACGCTATCAGATTGGCTCGAGACGCCATCACCCCTTTTGGACTCGGTCCTGTCGATCCCGACGTAAAGAAGATGTAGGCCACACGATGACGATCGTCCTCCACTGCACTTGAAGCCGCTACAGAGGGGTGAAGCCGAGGAAGCGAAGTCGCTACAGGAGTGGGATCGGAATGCACGGTTTCCGGAGCTTTATCGGTTACCGGTGCCTTTCTTCGAGATGCAATCGAGAGGAGCTGAGAAAGCACGTCTTCGTCGTCCATTTCCGTTCTTTTGGCAGTGCCTCCTTGTTGTTCCTGCTCGCTTCGAGGTACTTTACTCCGATCCTTTTTCGACTTAGCAGAAGAAAGCATCGACAAGATGTCATGGTCCGTCCACACCAACAGTGAAGGTGCCTCCTTCTGTCTTCCTTCAGCCGGAGAAATTCCAACGTCGTTCGTCTTGGGATCAGCCATCTTGTCCTCACTGCAAGATTCCCCCTGTCGTAATGGAGCAGAAGACGGCCTCAAATGCTGAATCGCTGTCCTACGTAGCCGCTCCTGAAGCTCCTTTCGTCGTTGTGGGGGGTCCGACGGATTCAAGACACTAAACGGGAGGGACAAGTACAAGCAGGCTGAGGCGGCCAAACAGGAGGTAAACGTTTCTCGGCACGACAAGACCACCGGCATCGCATCAAAAACAAAAAACGAAGAGGCGCTTGTTGTTGTAGATGACATTGAGCCATAGGTGTCCTCGTCCTCCCCCCTCAGTGAAACAGCTGACCCCTTCTCCTTCGCCACCCTCTTCGTGGTGTTCTGCCCCTGAAGAAGCGGCAAGTTAGACAATGATGGAAGCTCCGAGGAAACGTCGGCCACAGTAAAAGAAGACATCTTCTCCTGATAGGATTTCCACAGCTCTTCTGTAAAGCACCTCCACAAAGTTGTGTCGACCATATGTTCTACTTGGCACGCTGCCCGTAATGAAGCAGAAGGTGAAGGACATTGATCTTCTGGTAAAGCAGTTGAAGACCCCTTAACACCTATGGCGCTGGGCGAAAAAGACTGGGGTAGCGAGTAAGAGGATGAAGAGCGATAGCAAACCATCAGGGGCTCCGGCTCTGTACTGGGGTGGATGAAACGCCGCCGTTGCAAGGCCTCCCACATACGAACCGAGAGATCTGACATTTTTTTCTGCAGTATCCTGGAAGGGTCAATAGGTGTGCTATTTTTTTTTTCTTTCACTGTTCTGTGACAATGTCTTGGTTAACTGGAATGCAAACCGAAGACAAAGAAGAACACAAATTGAGGACAAGAAAATATCTAACAATAATAGTACTATCAAACATATATTCTGTGTCGATAATTTCGCAATAACTAGAAAAACAATTAAATATTTCTTCGCTTTCTTAATGCAAAGAGATCTCACAATTGGCACTCGTTTTCTATTCTTTGATGTGTTGCTCTCCGTTTCAACTTGCGAAAAAAATACAATACTATTTTTTATCTGTAATGAAACAGAACCACATCTAAAAAAATATGAAATATTAAAAATTAGCGGAATTAACTTTTTTTATTTTAATTTATACTTTTGAAAAATAAATTGTGTGTATTTTTGTTGTTTTAAGCATAGAATATTGTAAAATTGTAATAAACAATCAAGGGGGGAAAAAAAAAAATGACCCTCTTCGGAAAATAGAAGGTATTGTAAGAAAGTGAATCCTCTCTCTTTTACGCAACACGGCTACCAACACTTGAGATGGATACGGGAAAAGTTGCTTTCATGGTATTGCATACACGCACAACGGTGTCCATCACACCGGCAAGATTTTTCGTGTGTGTTTGTGAAAAACATAATAAAAATTTAAAATATTATCTTTTATCATTTTATTCGATGACGGAAAGGGCGAGCATTGCTGAATTGTTGAGAGGAGCCATCGTTCTGCTTTTTATCCCTTTTACTAGTTCACTCTTCAGAATCTCCTTCTTACATTCTCTCTTTTTTCATTTTATATCTCAGAAAGAAATTAAAACACAAACAAACTGATGGACTCCGAAGTCATTGCCAAAAAAAGTTTTTTCCTGCTGTGGTTCGTCGTATATCCTAAGCGACTAATCGTCTGACAACGACAGACCAGAGGGATAAAGAGTCGGCAGCTCCTCACTGTGCGCGTCGTCCACCAATCTTCATCACATCATTTCCTCTTATATACGTACTCATCAACAAAATAACATCCACAGTCTCACACACTCTCAACCTCTTCTCTGCGTTTGTGTGCGTGTGTCGGAGACCAGAGTGAGACACGCTACTTAGATTTTCTCACAGCCTCGTCAAAGGAAGTCAAGGTTTCTTCGCAAATAACAGCGAGACGCTCCAACCCTGCTGCTACCGCCTCCACCGCATAATCCTTGGAGTGAATATGTAGTAGAAGCTTACTCTCGAGGGGGTGAGGAATCGAGTAGCCCGCACTAGAGACCTCAGGGTTTTGCATCAAGACATGCCGTAAGGGGTTTCCCAGGGTATGGTCCTCGTGCGAGAATGTCAGCACGGCCGCAGATTCATGATCATTGATGCGTTGAAGGTCGATATGAATCTTGTGGTCTGCAGAGGTATCCACCTCATCGCCCTCATTCTGTCGGAGAAGCGCCTCCTGATAGAGAATAAATCCATCTCTCTCAGATGATGCGGCAGTTAGCATGTTTTGTGTGAATAACAATCCTAAGTCAGTATATTAATACTTATATACAGTTTATTATTACTATAAGAAGAAATGGTTCTTGTGGTGTTCGTTTGTCTGCAGATTAATGAATTAATATGCCCTGAAAGTGAGAAGCAAAAATATTGAAAGTAAGTGAACCCTCAAAGTAAACAGCAAGGCTAAAACACAAACAAAAGGAGGCCAATAACATATCATTCTTGCACTTCATTTCTGTGTGATTCAATTATTCCATCAGCGTAGCTCCATTTACCTCTCAAAATGCGTTGATAATCATGAGTTTCAAACGTCAAGTATGATATGGTGAGCAAATAAATTATTATCTTCTTATCTTAGATTTTTCATCTATTTTGGAGTAGGGCTATTTGGGCACGCCCCTGTTAACGAACTAGTACTCTTCTACTGTGCATACGTTCACTGATTTGTTCTTTCAACCTTTTGAGCTATTCATGCATTATTTGCTTCTTTTTCGTCCCTTCCAGTTGTTTTTTTTAAAATGTAAGAACTTTCATATTTTATAAACAACGATTATGCGTTTAATATGTTTATATTTATTTACTTCTTAATCGGTGATTCTCCCAAATGCAATCAAATTTAAACTTCAGGAAAAAAAGAACAGACTCTCAAATTTTTTTTATTGAACATTAGAGTGGGCAGAAATATTATATGAAAAACTACTGGAGGATTTGTTAGGGAGGGGAGAGCTAGTGTGTACGTCCCTCTCTCTTTGCTTTCGCTCTCTCTCATCCGCAGTCACAGCCGATCATCGTTTCGTATTCCCATTCGAGCTATCATCCCTGATGCAGCACGATACAGACGATCCTCTACAGCGAGAAGAGCCTCTTCCTCATCCGCTTCTAGGTCGTTGTTGCACTGACCACTCGTTTCTCCATCTGGAACTCGATTCTGTGGAGTTGACGCTCTTCTCCTACGCCACGCGGTCAGATAAGGAAAGATCACATTGGACCCGCCTTGAACTTGTTCCGCCCAGCGCAGCGCATCGAACACCTGAGCTGAGGCTTCAGCAGCCCGGCCTGCAGGGCTGAGATCCATATACGCTAGACAGCCCAAACACAGGGCAACACCATCCTCCTTCAATGAGGGGCTTGAGTCACCGTCACGGAGTGGAAGTAATTCGTGCAGTAATATCCCGTTGAAGTCCAGCACAATGGTAGTGGAAAGAGGAAAGAAAACAGAAGAGGAGGAGGGGGAACCTTGCGGATCCTCTCTCCACACTCCCCTTACAGATAAATGGGAGGAAGAAGGAGTGTCAGCTGGGGGTAAAAAACTGTCAGGAGTGATCAGCGTGGCGGGGACACGTGGGGCGTAGTGAGTGAGCAACTGCCCTGGACCATCCATAGGGGATCCCACCTCCTGAGCCGCACGCCGAGCCAGCGCCTCCGCCGCCTGCACCGGTTGCTGTGACACGACCCCAGATCTACTGCAGGATAAGGGAGGAGACCTAGTAGTGGAGTTTGTGGGTCCCACCGCGATAGAAGGAGAAGAGGAACGCTTTTTACTGGACTGAGTTCCTCCGTCTTGTGCAGAGCCACTCAAGGCCGTCAAGGTTCGTGCCGCTTCACTTTCGGAAGCAATACCCGTTGCTGATGATCGATCGCTGGTGTTTCGTGTATCACGCACTGTGATGGACACAGCAGCGTACTCCGTGGACCGCAACGCCTCGTGGAGAGAACTCACTGTGATTTTACCTCGACGGAGCAATTCAATTCGTACACGAGGAAGCGGCGTCCCAGTCTCCTTCTGTCTTTCCTCGGAAGCTTCGCTGTCTGGCTCTTCCTCGATGAGTTTGATCACGGTGGACTCAATTCCAACCCCGCACCTCCCACCGTCCACAATGAGCAACTCCGGGTCCCGATCCGCTAGATCATCGTAAACATGCTGGGCGGTGGTCGGGCTGACGTGGCCAAACGTGTTCGCACTCGGCGCTGCAACAGGGAATGGTACGCGGCGAAGGAGGTCCAGTGCAACGGGGTGCTGCGGGATACGCAGTCCGACGTAGCCGGAGCCCCCCGTGACGCGCTCCGGTAAGTGCGGCGACGCTCGGCAAACGATGGTAAGTGGCCCGGGCCAAAAGTGGTCCCCCAGGAGCTGCGCCAGGCGAATTGTCATTGGGAGGGCTGAGGTGCTGGAGGTGTCCCTCGCTTCGAGAGCTCTGCCGCCGTCCCACAGGCTCTCACCCTTCGCCATGTGGTCCACGTGGCAAATAAGGGGGTCGGTAGGGGGGCGGCCCTTTACGGTGTACACGCGATTGGTTGCTTGGAGATTCCAGGCATTGCCCCCGAGCCCATACACCGTCTCCGTCGGCAAAGCGACCAGCTGTCCAGCAGAGAGAGCGGCGGCAGCCCGGTCCAGAGCAGCAGGCGTACTGGGTAAGATTTCGCACGGCATAGAAAAAGAACTGCCGAACGTGTGTTTTTCTCTTGTTGCTATTGATAGTTCTTTCAATAAGTATATCTCCCCAGTCACTCGTGTTCGTTTCTCCGAGCTCAGAACTCGATAAAGAAATATGAGGGTGATACAATAATAGTAATGACATAAATAATGAAGCGAAAAAAAAAAAGAACTTCTTTCGCATTTGGACTTCATTGGATGGAGTGAAAAAACATTTTAGCTATTATTTTTAATCAAGTTATACGCGTTCTCTTTTTGTCTCTGTGTTCGAAACTACGAAACTACCCAGCAAAAACTTATTCCCTTTTTCTACTTTCTCTATAAAAAAAAACAGGAAAATTAAAAGGGGAAAGCACAGCCTGTAATTAATTTTTTTTTTCCTTGTTTGTAATGTGTTTTTGCTGGAGTTTCGTTTCTTTTCTTGCCTTTTCCAGGTATAGGTAATTGGGTTTTTTTGTGGGTTGTGATAAATAGGAGAGAACGTTATGACTATTGTTTTTCTTTTTCGTGGTGCACTTCCCTTTTTGTTTGTGTGTCATTTTTTCGCTTCTCGCTCTTTCGCTCTCTTTGTTGTCGTTTGTCTCAATCTTTTTTGTTCTGTTGTAAATCTCTTCTGATGATTCTAGTTTTTTGGTTGTTGTTGTTCAGGTGGGAGAAACCATACGCTGTTGCTTCCGCTGATCCTCCACTGTGTCTCGGGGTATGTGAGGGGGTGTGAATAATCTGGAGAAGAAAAGAATTATAAAAAGAGGAGAAAGAGGGAAATTTCTCGCACTCTCCCTCTTCTCCGCACCTATTATATCGCTATCGGTGTGGGGTGTGTGAGAATGTGACATCTACAGGGGAGGTTGTGGGGTTAGAAGGCTGGGCTTTGACTTCCATATTTTTTCTTCTGCTCTCATACATTCTTTTCGGATTTTTTTGCAGAAGTAAGAATGATAATGACATCCGAAAAAAAAATAGCAGTAAGTGATCAGTGATCATAAACATAGAGCCAGAGTGCCGAGTAAAAAAAAAAAAATATTCATCAAGAGGAAAAATAAAGGAGAAGATAAATAGGGAACGAAAACAATAAGAGGAAAATAAAGATATAAAAGCATCTTGAATTCAAAAACACGATTCAAGTAAAGACAGATTTGTCTCTCTCTCTTTCTGCTATACATCAAAAAACAAGGATAGCCGTAGTCATAATAACAACTTTAAAGATTAAGAATGAAATCTTTAAATGAAATGAAAAAATAAACAGCACACACACATGAGAAAAAGAAGTGTGAGGGAGAGAACAAAGAAAAAAGCACATAAAGGAATGTATAAATAATCACACTCATTTGTAGGTGTGCAGGCAAAGTTCGTTAGTTTGTAGATGAATTTGCTGTTTCGCACTCCTCACACGTACAGCAGAGAGTTTCTCTTTCTAATTTCTAATCTTGATTAATTTTCCAAATGTGTATATTTTATTTTTATTTTATTATTATTAATATAAATTACAAATAAATAGTCAGAGTTTGAGTACTTTTTCTACTTTTTCACCTACCAGCTCCTTTCTTCTCCTTCTCCAAAAGACGGCTGATTCGAAGAGTTGCTGTTATACCCTGAGCGATTGTCTCCTCTAGATCCACGATGGCGCTGCCGTCGCCGATCTCCGAAGTTCTCTTTCCGGTACTGTCGCCTGGAGCTCTCCCGCCGCCCCATCTCCAGCAGCCGATCCGGTACATCAATTTTGGACTTCTGAAGGTAATCGACTAACTCCGGGGCAATGGACGTGCTGCGTTGCTGAAGGAACGTGTAAGCATCGCCTTTGCGTCCTGCTCGCCCTGTTCGGCCAATCCGGTGGCAGTAGCTGTCGATCGTTCCAGGGGGCTCGAAATTGATAACACAGGTGACGTCTGGTATATCTAGCCCTCGGGACGCGACGTCGGTAGCAACGAGCAGTCGAATGTAGCTCTTCTTGAACTGGTTCATGACATCGTCCCGCTGGCGCTGCTGGAGGCCGCCGTGCAGCACTCCGACATATTTAGAGTCGATCCCTAGTTTCTGACTCAGGCTATAGGCGACCTCCTCCGTGTCCGACTTGCGTTCGACAAAAATGATCACCTTCGACGTGTTCTCATCAATCTTCCCCGTTTCGATCAGCTTAGCGATGCAATCGATCCGGTCATCGGGGGATTCTGAGAAGAGAATCTGCTGAGATATTTGGCGGTTGACCTGCAACCCCGTTCCAGCGGTTCCAGCACGCACCAGGTACCGGTCCGGCGACAAGTACGTCTGAGCCAACCGCTGCACAGACTCTGGCCAGGTGGCGGACCACATCATCTTCTGTACGCGCTGAGAGGGATCAACGTGAGACAGGATTTCGTCCAGTTGGATGTGAAATCCCATGTCCAGCAGCCGGTCGGCCTCATCAAAGACAAGGAACGAAAGGCTCTCGAGAGAGACGTCTCCGCGCTGGAGGAAATCGTTTAAACGTCCAGGGCACGCCACAACCACATCGCAACCGCTGGCGAGTTTTCGGGCTTGAATCTCACGTGGTGACCCGCCGTAAGCCTCGCAGACCCTTACCTTCCCTTTCGAAAGCTTCTGAAACACTTGCGTTGTCTGCTGCACGAGCTCACGGGTTGGGGCGAGCACCAGGATCGACGGCGAGTTGGTTTTGTTCCGGAAGTTCTTGAGTGCGGGGACGGCGAAGGCCACTGTTTTGCCAGAACCGGTTGGTGCGAGCCCAATGACATCGTGCCCTTCCTCCAGCACAGGGATCGTATACTTTTGAATCGCCGTTGTGTGTGGAAACCCGGATTGCTCCAGTGCCTCGGTGAGCCACGTGGGGGAATTGTTTAAATCGGCGAAGCGAGAAAGCGGGGTGATAGTCACCGGTTCCTCCGACGCGTTGAGAACAACGACGCCGTCCGGGTTGCTCCTAGAGGATGGTTCGTTGGAAGCGGTACCGCCGGCCGACGGCGTAGCGGTAGCGTGTTGAAGAAAAACTCTGGACGGCCGGAAAAGAGATGCGGGAACACACGAGGAATATCTGGATGTTGCTACCGTGCTGCTGGTCGGCATCGAGGACCACACGGAAGAAGAAGGAAACGAAAGGAAAAAACGGTAGGCAGTGAAATCAGCAGTCGGATGTGAAGTATCACTTCTTTCCATCATCTCCTTCCTTTTCCTTACTTCGGTAGGAAGCCAATTCCGCAATGATCCGAGGCCGCCCACTCGTCGACTTCCAGAAAACGGCTGAGGTTTCCACATGAACTGGCTTACAGTTAAGAATAACCTAGAGTGAAAAAATCCCTATTTCTGTTAACTTAAAGAGCCAAGTCATACAATAAGAGCGAAAGGAGAGTATTAGAAGAAGAGGATGCGCAAGGTTCAAAAGGTCCAAAAGTTTGCATGTCTGTTGTCAAAAAGCTTTTTTATACAAAGAATAACTAGAAAATTAGCCCATTCTGATTTCTGTCTCTCCCGGCAGGACAGTACCGCTCACCTGTACCATCTATTTCTACTTTGTGATTGATTATCCTGAATAAATCAAGGCAAGGTACTCCGCTAATTTCATACGTGACGCAAGACAGAACAAGTCGAATAGTATCGCTAATTTTGGAAAGTAACGCTGCATGTGTCCAAAGGCAGTAAAAGCGAAGTTGCTGTTGAGAACATGAATGTGACACCTTTAAGATATCAGAGAATTTATCCTACGGTTCATGGTTCAATGGGCCAGAGGCCATACCCTTTTAGGGATGATAACAAAAATAAAAATAAAAACGTTCGTTGTGTTGTCTTGGTAACCCTAACGGTTGAAGTCGAGGACTAGCCCCCCGTCCTCTACTAAACACTTTTCGGCTCTCTTGGCTAAACCAAAGGCCTTGGGCTAGGTGGGAATCCGAACCCACAGCCGCACATAAAATAAATGCGGTGGGCCAGGTATCGGCAGTTTAGCAACACATTCCAATTCCCACGCAGGGGAATCCTATTTAGAACGAGGCATCCCAAGACATAAAAAAGGTTTTATACTTTTTTCTTCTTGTGTGTGGTGGTTCCGTTATGGTCAGTGCTCGAGGGTCGTGTTGTACCAGCACAGACGTCAACGCGGATCCGGTACGTCCCAACCCATATCGTACCTTGAGAGCCGCAACCAGGGAAAAGTGAGGAGTATAGCTAAGGAAGGTGATTGATATCCAGTCTGGCATCGCTCGAAGAAAAGTAACGATGTGATACCCCTCGAAATGAAGCACGAGAATCTTACTCGACTAACTGCAGCAGTGACGTATAGAAACCTTTTAAGCGAGATGAAGAGAACGATTGGCCACAATCATTTTGCGCCACCGCTTCCAATATTACATTGTCATAAGCACGTATTAGTAGCTCATAGGTAGGGATTGACAAAACGGTTCTTGCTGCGGTGACCCCAGCAGGGGCTTTTTGGCGAGGTAGATCATCGGCGCCACTCGTGAGAAGGAGAGTACCGTAATTGCATCTTGATTATATAAAAACAAGGCATAGGCGAAAGCTCTGTCTTTATTTTGATTCTCTTTCATAGAAGATGCAGCACCATAGCATTTTCTCACTTTGTTCGTAGCAATCATTTTGTGGCAAGCCCTCAGCCCTTGCTAAGGATTTCATTAAACTCGGTAGAAAAGTACACTTACCAGAAAATAGGCATTGACCTCACGGAGAGGAAGTACAGGAAAAAATAAAAATAAAGAACGTCGATACAAATATGTACCCATTAATCACCGATGCTTTTAATGTACATCGTCAATCAATTACGCCTCTATAAGGTGAAGGTGGGCGGGTTTCCAAACCCGCCCAACTAAATACTTGACGTCTTTGATGTTAAAGAAGAAAGAGAGTAAAGTTAAGATAATATATTTATATGTCATCATCAGATAAGACACATAACAAGACACGCATATAAAGATCATTATATATAAAGATGATGCACGTTTGGTGACATTTAATGACCTTGGAGCGGTGCGTCTCCTTGGTAGAGAATTCCTTCTACTGACTGAAAAAAAAAAAAAAACGAGAGATAGAGGGAGAGAGGGAGAGAGGGAAACAAGCAATAGCAATAAATAATCAAAGAAAAATTGATATTTCACACGTTTCAGCTGGACTAATTTTCGTAGTCCTTTTTGTTGTTTTTGTTGTGGCGCGACAACTAGAAAATACAGTGAGAATACGAAGAGAGAAAGACTTATCTATTGTGAAGGAAGGGGTTACCAAAATTTTAGTAATATAAGTGGAAAGGTCATCAGTTGACTGCCTTCGTCGTAAAATTCTAAAAGATAGAAGTAAATATAAAAATCTAACAAAAAAATTCACATTTTCTACTCACGCATCATGACGGAGCTCTTGCTACACTCGCACACGATACGACGTTGCCAGCATGACCCATACAGATCGAACACATTCCGGGAAAACAAAAATCTTAGCGCGGAGACCAAATTTTACATCCTCCCCTACGGTATCTAAAATTTTAATCCCTGCGCTATTCGATAGAATAATACTCATAATATTCCGTTCGTCCTCGTGGGTCACATTTACAGGTATGGCTTTAAAAGTCATTCCTGGTCCTACGGTGCCTTTCACACAGTTCTCGAAGAGAGAGAAATCTTCGGGTTTGCAAGATACCTTCTGCTGTTCGTACCGCATTAGTGCTTGAGAAACGACGTACGAGAGGTTCTCATCAAAAACAGTCGGCACACCTATGGAATCACGATGCGACGACACCGCACCACGAAGCCTCAACTCGAGAGCCCTTTCCATTTCCTTGGTATCTAGCGCCTCATGCAGTAATGGAGCATTTGGAAATTTTGGGACGAGCCGCAGTTTGAGAGGATTAATGGGCTTCCAGAGCTCTTCATTGTCTAAATCAAAAGAAGTCGAAGTTAATTTAGAAGACTGCTGGCAGTTGGCATAAAAGGATTTGTGATTGTACACACAATCTACCGTGCGGAAAGAGTGCGTTCCATTGACACTGTGCCGCTCCCCTACTAGTGGATCCCAAATAACAACATCCGTTGGAGGTTTTCCAGCCTTGGAAACGACAAACATCACCGTTTCATCGGAGCTGGCATTCGCTCCGATGCAAACATAAGCATCCAAGCCGAAGCCAAGTAGTAAGGAGCACAATAAGTTTGCATGATTGCTCGAATGCCCCTGACGCTGGGAGAGGAAGACAAAGGAAGAGAGCCATTGTGCGGTCTCCGCGCCTTCTACAGCATGAAGATCATTACCGAGACTTGTATACTGAATGAGCGAAACAAACCTAGAGGCATCTAAAGGAGAATAAATTCCCTCTCCTTGTAAAGGAGAAATAAAATGAGTAACGGGAACCATTCTTCCATTTGCAGTTGAAGCAAAGACTTTAACTCTTCTGTTCTTGTGTATAGGACGATATCCTTGGTACTCATTCCACCAGCGTCGAGCATATACTAAAAATTCCCGATCTGCTGCTGTAATTGCAGTTCGCTGTTCATCGAGTCGATGCTGTATTTCATCTTCTGTGTATCTATATTTGCTCCGTTTAGGTATGACTTCCAAATCTAAATCAAGAATGCCAGCCGGTACTCCAGAATTTGATCCACATAGCTCTACAGTAACACCTAAAAATCCTGTATTCAATGCCTTTCTCCAGTCAATAACATTTTCGCCGATAAGCTGAGCTGTGTTCCCTTCCTCATCCTCCCGAAAAACAGCGATGTGTAACGGGGTAGATATTTCTATTAAACTGCTTGGAGGAAAACCGAAAACTTCGGGATCTAAGGTTAATAAAAAGTCGTCATCAAATGCAGGATCGCAAACGCAAGGCTTAAGGCCAGAACGGCATCGTTGAAAACCAAAGTGAAGTGACACGAAAAGATGTGAATGCTGTCTGACTTTCTGTCTTTCGATGTTGTCGACAAAGGCACGACCTCCGTTCAAACGGAGATGTAAATACTGTTCTCCGTCTGCAAGACCCCATTTTGACAACTTTTGATACTTTAAAGGTTTCGTATCCCCAGCTGTTATATTAGCAATTAGGGATTGAATAACTCCTCGTTCCTTGAGAATGTTCATTATTCCGTCGGAATTATCAAGAGCTGTTTGAGGATTTTCATGAATGTATGATTCGACAATTTCTCGAATCGAATCATACACTCTTCCACTAGTTAAGTAGCTGTGAATTGACGCTTTTATGCTTGATAACCTCTCATGATTGATCTCAGCTTGATGCGTCATACCTTTCACAACCTTTTCCAACAAAAACTATGACTCTACAACTACAAGAGGAATCAGAATAATAGCAAACAAAAATTCTTGCAAAAAAAAAAAGAACATGTATAAATGCATATATTGTTTGCCAAACGTTCAATTACACTTTGCTGATTATTGTATATCACTATTATCTTTCTGCTGTTAACTTTTCATCATAAACCAATTGTAATTATTTCATATTTACTCACTCTAGGGAGAATGAAGCTGATCAATATTCGGGCACAACGATAATAATAATTAGGCAATAATGATATCAACTTTTACTCTTCTTCTTCTGTAGAAGAATACTTTACGGCAAAGATAGCGCAGTTACAACAAATAAATAGTAAAGACTGAAGAACAAGAGCAATACCTGGCCAGATATTAAGTCCATCAACATATGTGTCTGAAAGATTCCATAGAGCTGCAAAAAGAGAGCCAACTAGAAAGGCGCAGCCGAAGAAAAAGAGACCCTTAGCTTTCATTTCTTCGTTCTCATCTTCCTCAATGACGTTGGAACTAATGTATTCAGTCTTCACAAACATCATTAAAAATATTCCGCATAGCGACAGAATTTGAGGAATCCACATAAGAAAATTGTAGGGTTTCTCTAATCTTTTAGCAACTATCAATCCATCAAGAAACACAAGCATTGCTGCAGTGCTGAGTGCACCAGAAAGAACAACTAAATGGCTTGAATTCATATGATACTATATGTCTATATATTGCCACACTAATTGAACAAAATAAAAATAATTATTGGCAATGATAAATCGAAGAAGAAGAAAAAATAGTAAAATATTGCATTAATGAAAAGTCAAAGAACATTACTGATCAACTTTCTTAAGAGCTCATTTAAGAATATAATGTTCAACGAAGGAAGCACTATATATAGATATATCAAAATATAGGCATGGAAGCATAGCCATTCCCCACATTCAAAAATTTCCTATTCTATGCAAGAAAGTAAATACGAAGAATTTCGACCATTGAACAAACAAGAAGGAGAAAATCATTTGAATGACAAAAAAAAAAAACATAAGCCATAGGGGGAGAGCGATAAAGAAAAAAAGAGTAAAGAACGATATGAAAAGGCTCTGAAAAGAAAAAAAACCTTTGATAGGCTACATAGATATAAAACCTTTTTACTTTTGGTTTAATAAAGAAGTAGCACCGACGCGATTCAATATATTTTTCTTCTTACACAATGTCTTACAACGAAATATAACAAGATCAAAAAATGAGAGAAATATTTAATGAAACAAGATATAAACATTCTTCAATACATAATACTTAATATATATTAAAGTGCGGCTCTCTTAGCAGCAACATAAAATAAAAACACTTAATAAAAATAGCTAGTACATAAAACCGATATTTCAGAGGAAAACGGAAACAATTCGCTCATTTAATACATTTAATTAATAGACATTTTTTTGTCGATTAAATTTATTTTAAAAAAAAAGAAATAATTATGATGTATTGTATTCCAATATTTAGACGAAAATATCTCTATTATACTTTTTTTCGTTTGAACTATTCACCTATTTTAACAGTAGCTGTATGAAAAATCTTAACAGATAAACTAATAATAAAAATATAGTCAATTTATCTTTCTGACTTCATAGTTTCATATTTCTATTAATGTCGTCGTTATTATTGAACAGAATAAATATAAATATAAATATATATATTTAATTATTATATATGCATATACTTAAGTATACGAATATACTTCTGAAAGAAACTGAAACCGAAATATATTTTTTCATAAGATACTTCTATAAAGATCGATCCTAGCTAATACCTACGAAAAAGTATAGTAACAAATGTAACCTAATTTTTTATATATATTATGACAATTATTCCACAATTATTCTCTGAATATTACAGCTATAAACCTACAGAAGAGAAAAAAATATATACAACAATAATAAGCTGTGATGAATTCACCAACCAAAAGGAAAAATACTTGGGATGCACACTCTGAACAAAAAAAAGAAATTGAAGGTCGGCGAGAACTGGAAACAATCGCGAAGATGCAAACGAGCTAGACTTTTTTCTGAACCCCCCCCCCCCCCCCCCCCCCGAAAATCGAACGATCCTTTGGAAAGAATAACGCTAAAATTAAAAAGGTGGAAAAAAATCGATTCCGGAAGGTGGCGGGGTGTGTCCCTGGCCCTCAATTTTAATAATCGCATTTTTTCAGCCTTAAACATTTCAACCCGCCTTTAATTTTTGTGTTTTTCGCCACCTTGGAAACAAAAATAAATACTAGAAATCAAAATGAAGAAAAACCTATGGAAAGATGGAAAAAGAACAGGGGTTATTACAGTTGGCGCGCATGGAACCTCAAAGGTAGGCAGGAAAGTTGAAATTCATACCGCGTTTCAAAATGCGTAAACAGTACTTATAGGATCGTTTTTCATTCGTTTGTTTAACTTATTAAAAGGTAAAGAAGAAGTCCCAAGCGGCAAAATGGAGCGCGGTTTTAATCTTTGCAATGATGTTTTGCCGCAAAGCAAAAGCCGCAGTTTTTGCTATAGAAAAGAGATCGGTGCGGAGATAAAGAAAATGCGATGCTGTGAACTCGTTCCTTTTTACTTGGAGTTTGTTGCAGAGGGAAGAAAATAAGAATAGAAAACACCTTTCACTGCAGTTTTTTTATTTATCATCTGTATATTTGATTTTTTGGAATATGCTTCAATTTAACCGCTTATTCGAAGTATCAAAGTAATGGAAGAGTTTAGGGATGGAACCGATGCCTATATTATTCCGAAAGAGAAATGGATTTCATCGGTCGTGAAAATATTTATGATTTTATCACGACTTTTTTATGAACCCAGTATAATTAACAATAAAAGAATTCATAATATTTCTATATTTGGTTCATTTAAATGGGCTACTAGCAGATAGAAAGGCGCTAACGTGGCAAGCAATCGCTCCCCCAATTGGCTGCGGTGGTGAAAATAATACAAAGTAAAATATATAATATTAAATATTAAATTTGATATGTGGGGTTAAAACTATGCGAGGAAACATGGTGTTTGTTTTTTCAAGCGGTAAAATGGAGCGCGGTTTATTAAATGAAGTCATATTTTAAGATACATGTGAAAAGGAAAATGTTCCATCAATGTTAATTCACAAAATCGTTTTGTTTCCCTGTGCTTCTGGAACCGCACTCGCTTCACAACGAATATAAAAATGGTTCCCTCCTCTTTTTTAAAATTATGAATACAAATAAAAAAGCAATGAAATGAAGTATCTCAATATGAAAAAATATTATAAATTCTTTTATTGTTAATTAAACTGGGTTTATGAAATAGTCGTGATAAAATCATAAATAATATCACGACCATCAAATCCATTTCTCTATCGAATAATTTAGGCATCGGTTCCCTCCGTAAACTCTTCTTTGCGGCACCGTCTTTGGATTCCAAAGAAGTTTAAGGCCCCTTTTTTTTAGCCGATGGGGCCGAAAAGTGTTTAGCAGTGGTGCGGGGAGCTTGTCCTCGACTTCGACTGTTAAAAAATTCAATACAACACAAAGAAGATTATTTTTATTTATATTATTTTTGTTCTTTATTATCATCCATAAATGTGTAGTGCCATTATCCCATTGAACAGTGAAATATATAAAAAAAAAACGGGCAGGGAAAAAAAGAGAAATGTATATCATTTTCTTCCAATAATGTTTTTAAAATACCATAAAATAAATTTTGAATGTAATGTTTCAATTCTTATCAACTTACATATTTTTTGAACAAAAAATACTGGTCTTGCCACAGGATAATTTATTTTGTTTTGCTATGATAAATTTTTATTTTTTGAAAACCGTGGGACTGGGTATGGTTCACGAGAGGGTTTCAGAACCCCATTATGCCAAAGCTTGCTTTATTTTCATTGGCGTCCGCCCCACTCTTTGATTTATTTTTTTTTGTGCTCTTGACAGTTTTTTCTGTTTCTTATGCAGAACCGGCTCTTTTCAATTATTAATATATGTTTGTATTGTGGAAAAGATGTTTTAGTTGCTTTAATTGTATCGATCTTAAAGGAGTTAGGCTAATAGTAATAAAATGAATTATTTATTGTTGCAAAAAATGTAAGTTATATTATTATTAATAATAACAGTAATATAATAGAAATAGTATAAATAATAATATTTCTGATAAAGTTCAGATAGCTCTGTTAATATTTTCAGTAACACACTAATTCATTGCATTATTTTTTAAAAAATAAAGTAAAAATGAAACAAGCGTAAAAGGTATTGCTTTCACACAATTTATATGCACATAGTTAATACGTATTTTCAGTAGTAACTAAGTAAGTAAATAACTAGGATTTGAAATTAATAATTAGATAAATATAAAGAAAAATAAAATATATAAATATATAAATATATAAACAATAATAAAAAGGATATATATATATATATATATATTTATTATTATTATTATTATTATTACGTATATATTGCGTATATATGTATTTTTGTATAGTCCTTTTTTGGAATAATTTTTCTTTTCATTTTTTTTTTCACTATAAAACGATAATATTATTATTGATAATAATGATAATATTGGTAATGATCACGTATGCCTTTCTGACAATCCTGAGTAGTATATTTTTTTAAATAAATGAATTCTCTTCTTTACTCTTAAACAATAAAATATTATTAACAACAACAACAAAAAAAAAGTTAATTGTAGTTGTTATTTTTTTTTTTGTGTCTGTCACTTTTTTTTTTGTACTGTACTTATTATTATTTATTGATTTACTTCTATTTTTTATTTATTTACTTTGTAATCGCTGCGAAAAAGAAAAAGAGATATCTGTAAATAACAGAATAAAGAAATAAATAAATAGATAAATTGTTTACTTACCAGGTTAACCCTAACCCTGTCTGCATATTCGTTTATCTATTGACAGACATCTTTTCTCCGCCGCTGTGCATATAAATTAAGATAAAAAAAGATGCAATATTTTGTACTTACACTCTTTTCGTACAATCGTTGGATCTCGCTATTCTGTGGTGGGTGCATACGAAGAAATGATTAAAAATGTTTTTTTTTTTTGCATTTCCATCTCAGGTATGAAGACAATTGTATTAGTTGTTTTGTTCGACTTTAACCTTTTCTTCATATATTTTTTTTCATCTTTTTTTTTGTTTCATTGGAAATAGAAAAGCAATTTTTTATTCTGCACCTTCACTTATAGACATAGAGGTCTAGTTTTTGATCAAAAGACGTATCCTTCTCTCATTTTCCCTTTAGAGAGAGGAGAGAGTTTTGTATTAGGGGAATGAATCATTATTATCCTGATTCACCTCATATTCGTAAAAAAGATGGCTTTCTCAAGATTTGGAAAAGGGTTAGTGGCACATGCTTATCACCATTCAAACTTCTTCGCATCCCACATGCCGATTTAGTGAAGGCGTATAATGAGCTCATTTCGAATTTATGCGATGGCCACGAACGAGTTTATGAGTTGACCACTTGCGAGTTTAAAGATAGCCCCACACTTGAACGAGGAAGAGACGGGAGTGTCAAAGGAGATGATCAATTGGGGACGCAAGTACTGGTGATACTTTATTTGGTTCGTGATTTCATAAACGAGCAAGCAAAAAGTTGTAAGGAATTTGTAGATGATGGGCCTGTCTCTGCCTATGTAGATTCATTCGAAAGATTTACGGTTGGAGTCAACTGTCTAAAATGCTGCTTCAGTTATCATCACTGGGTATGGCTAAAGTGGGGGATTCCTGAGCCGCATAACATACCTCCGATTGAATTAATGGCCCTAGTCATTTGGACCGAGTCTGTAGTACAAAAAATCAACCAACCGTCACTAAAGCAATCGATCAAAAATGTGGTTGACAAAGTTAGGTGCAAAGATTTCCCTTCAATAGAAGAAATTGAAAGCGTTAAACGCCTTTCGCTCAATTTGTATTTGCTTCTTCCTGATAGTAGGTTTTACATGTCCATTGTGGAAGAAACGTATACCACTCAATTGACAGAGTACTTTTTACGCTACAGTGGAAGCGCCGGTAGAAAGAGTCCTGAAGACTACATTCAGTGGTGCGATTTACAGCTCAAGCGAGAAATGACGTTAGCATGCTCGTTTCTCCATCGGTCTTCCTATACCACAGTCATACACCGTTTATTGACTGTTCTCCTAGTTGAAGAAATTGATAATTTGCGTACACCAATTTGCACTTGGTTGAAAAATAGTGACGAACCAAAAAATAGGTATGCTTTACAAATTTTAGCTAAATGGGTCCCCAAAGGACCAGAGAAACTCAAATTACTGTTCACAGAGATGGGGAAACGAAGTACTTTTGAGGAACTAAATACACAAATCGAAAAGAACAAAAAAAGAACGAAATGTGACGCCACAAAGAAAAAGTTATCATCTAGTGAGCATTATGAAAAGCTAGAGATTACTCTCCGTGCCGTACGCTCTGTTTTGAATTATTTCTATAGACTCTTGGCAGAGGTCTTTCACAACAATGAAACATTGATCGAATCTGTGTGTGACGAAGTTTTCCAGAAGATCACTGACGATTGCTCCTCCGAGGATGAGGCCCTCAGTGTAAAGAAGTATACGGCACTTAAGGAGCTTCTACTTCAGTTTAGCATTGAGGAAATAGAGTCAAATTACTCTGATGCCCTCGATACGCTAGACGGCGAACCTGGATCTATGTGGATTGGGAGTGTTTTTAAACGGCTCTCCGAAAAAGAAAGCTCGTCCTTTTGCGTTCTCTACTGCCGATCTCTTCGACTTCGGCTTGTGGAAACAGTGTATAGAGACCAAAGTATCTTCATGACAGAATTAAAACGAGAACGTAATATGGTATTTGTGCTCTATGCTAATGGAGCGTCATTTGATTTTCTGAATCGATGCGTTGGAATGATCGAGGATGCTTACAAAATCAGTATCAAGTTCTGGTCTAATCCATTGGTGCGGCCTCTCGTGCTCAAAAGTTTTCTTTGGCAACTTGGAGGAAATGAATCAACAGATGCGGTCAATCACGATGATGTGCATAGCTTTGTTAACAAGTTTCTCTTCAGCTACGGAAAGAACTGCCCAGGTCTCAAAGCTTCCTACTTTCAACAGTTTTCTGTAGCGAAGGTAAAGGTAAAGAGTGTCGGTGCTCAGAACTTGAAACTGATTGTAGGGATGAACGACTTAGGTGTCTTAATGAAATTCAACGAGAGACGAAAGTGGCCTCTTGCTCTTCTGGCACAGGCAGCGGGGCTGACGGTCAAGCAGTGCCAAAGTATTCTACAGGTTTTTACAGAAAAGTCTATTCTTCGGTTCACCTCGAAGACCAACGATGTGGTAGAAGTTCCAGACTTCTTCGATCGCTCACTCGCTGGGATTGTGATGGTGAACCGGATCCCATTTGGAAGTTCCAGTGCTGCGGCTTTAGCCTACTCTGGGCGAAGTCGCAATAGCGGTGCCGCCGCAGTGCTGAGCGGGGAGAGCGGGGCAGGTGGTGCCGATCTTCTTCACTCTAGCAGTAAACCCATAAGCCACACACTAGGAATGGAAGCGCAAGTTGTTCATTTGCTGAAGCAGGAGGGACCCTTGGCTGCGTCAGAAGTACAGGCACGTGTTCTGCAACATTTATCCGCCTTTCACGTCTCGGTGCAGGTGTACAAGGACACGATGGAGAAGCTTGTCGAGAAGAACGTGGTGGAAATCGATCTTGCCACTCAGCAGCTCCGGTTTGTCGCGTAATCCGATCCCTCATGAGAACAGAAGTAAAATGGATGTAAGTTGTGTCCTAGTCATCGAAAGACAATTATTTCAGTGTTTGCTTTTGGCGGATGAAACGAGAAGAAGACAGACGGCAGAAGTGACTTTGAGTCTATGGGTTTATTCAATAATCAGAGACGAAAAGAAGAACGCTAGACTTTTTTTTGATCTATGTTTATCTTCTTATTCCCTTCTGGAGATTATGGACATTGTTAAGGTACTGTTCTCTATGTTGTACTGATATTCTCTTGCTATTACACATGTTTGCAGCAACAACAACAACAACAACAAAAGTTTGAACAACAGTCTGCTCCATTGCAAGTGGTAAACACACAAAAAAAAGATTTTTTTACCTTTTAATTATTTATTTTGTGGAACTTCTCTTTCATCCGTTGTTAAACACGTGTCATAAAGTATCAAGGGAAAACGAAGTACTTTTGTGTGCAACAGGTAGAAGCAACAACAAAAAAAAAACCGACTGTTAAAGCACGGGAAAGGACGAGGAACACACAAAATTTCTTCAATGTGAGAAGAAAAGAGGAAAGGATTTATGTCAGTCATTAAGAATCAACAAAAACATCACAGTTTGGATGAAATGCAGGAGATTCCAATCTGAGCTTCAACAACAAACCCAGAAGAAACATCATGGTAGAGAAATATTGAAGTTTCATTTTCCTTCTGGTCTCTCTTTCTCTGTGTACAGATGAGACGGGTATATATATGTTATGTGTGGATTAATCGCTTGTTATATTATGTCGTTCACACAGCTACATGAAACTGACTTGCGACTGCTGTCGAAAGTATTCTGACATAACTGAAGGACGAAAAATGCAGACCAGATAAGATGAAAATTATTCTCCTGTTTCTATCTCTCTTTTGTTTCCCTTTCAACTGAAGCCGAACTGCATCATTTTTTTTTTTCAAATATTCACACAGAAAAGGCGATCATAAGAAAACCTCAGTTGCTTGTAATCTTTGTAGCCCCATCCCATAATCCAACTAACCACCGTTGCATTTTTTTTTGTCCAGACAAACAATCCGTCGAATAAGAATCATGACTCAACTCGGTAGTGCGGTTGTAAAAATCAGCGAAATGCCAAAGAACATGGAGAATTTTGCCATTCTCTGTGCTCAAGAAGGTTTGACACAATCTTACAATGAACAACAGGTGGCTGCGTTTATCAAGAAGGAATTTGATGGAAAGTATGGTCCCACCTGGAATTGCTTTGTGGGCAGAAACTTTGGTAGTTTTGTCACTCACGAGCAGAATCAGTACATATACTTTTATGTAGGACAAATGGGTGTTGTGCTGTTCAAGAATGCCTAAAAAAATGGATAGAGAGAGAGACATTTTCTGTCCTCCTTCTTTTCGGATAAAAGAATGTTCAGAATGCGGCGTCAATAGAGAAAAGAGAATAGAGTACGATAAGAGAAGAGGAACAAACTGAGACGCAGAAGAAAAAAAAGAAGAAGGAATATGAAGGAAAGAAGTATTAATATGGATGAGTGTATGCTTGTGTGATTATTGTAGGGATACCTCTTTCTTTATTTTTCGTCATTTTTTTTTCCTCGATCTTAAAAAAACATTTTTGGCATCGGAGTGAGGAGAAGGCGGATGAGGTGATCTCCAGCTTCAATGATTTGGAATATGTAAAACAGCACAAACTTTAGTGAAGTGATATCTCCCTTAGGAGTAATACTGAGTTGAAGGAAAACATCACACTAAACAAATAAACAACCCACAAGAGACAAGTCCAATTTGATACGAAACGGCTACCTCGCCCATCTGGGGTATCACCCCCCTTAAATGTCTAATAAGTGCCTAATGAAACGTGAACTGTGATGCATTTATCTGTCCCCCCTCTTTTTCCTTCCTCCTTATATTCCTCCTTATATTCTTAGCCCCTTGTTTTCTGCTTCTTTTTCTTCCCTTCGTCAAAAATATTATTACTATTCCGTTCTTTATAATATTTTGGTAATATCTCAGATCTTCCTTTATTGAAGTGCGCTTCATTCACGTGAACCCAAGCTGTGCTATTTCTCTGCTTCTCATTTACAGAAACTTTGAGCAAAGAGAGATTCAGAAAGAAGAAGTGACGCAAACACGCGATTTGGGAGACCTTAAATTTCTTCTGGATCTACAACATTTGCTTTACATACCTTCTCTTCATCCTATTGCTGTTCGTTGACTTTTCTTTTCTTTCTCACAAACAGTCCTAAAAATGGATCGCTATTTCCCTCAGTGCCCTCCCCCAGTGCTTGGTCTTGTACTCCCTAACGGTGAGGACTTTCACGGGCACGCTGATCACTCAGAGGGAAACATGACCCGTACACAGCAGTTAGCACAGAGAATTCGACACATTTGCAGCGAGGTGCTGCAGTGGGAAGGGAGTCTTCTGATGGCGACGGTGCAATCAACGACTGAGACGGTGATGCACGCATTTATTCTTGTACGGGAGTACGTGGAGCTCCTTCGCCAACATTCCAATCGGCCCCAGAATGGGGTGATGGGTGTTCGGGGGCCATTTGGGGTCGCTGAGATAGTGAAGGGGATTATCCAACAACATTTTGCTGTCAATGTAGAGCCTGTCATTTGGGCCGCTCTGCACGACCCTCAGAGGGACTTCGTACAGGTGTACAGTGAGCAGTGGGGCCAATTTATTGCTGGAGTGGCGCACTTGAGAACGATCTTCTTGCCAGGGGATGTCGCGTGGGTCGAACTGAATCCGTCATGCTCGGCAGGATCTAGCAGTAGTGTCGGTGCTCCGCTCTTTGGCAGTCGAGAGAGCCGTTCCGTGGAGTGGGTAGCGTTTGACCTGTGGAAGACCCGCATCTTGCAGCATGCAGAGCCCACTGCTGCACTTCGGGATGGGATCTCCGTCTCGGTGCTGGGCCGGCTTTCTATGGAGGTGAACAATTTGCTAGAGCATCATCGTGAGTTGATAGAGGAGAGCCGCGGAGACTGTGCTTCCACGGAAGAAGAGGCATATTATCATCAGCCGCCTTCACGCCCAGTGAAACTGAAGAAGCTAGAGAAGCGGTTGCGAGCACTCCAAGTCAATCTGTCGATGCTGCCGGCCGTTCACACGACAGATATCTTTCTAGAGGAGTATCTTCGCCGCATGAAGCAATGGCATCATCAGCACAGTGCAAAAAGAGCAGGGGTCGGGGTGGAGCACTATGTGACAGCTGCACTGACTGCTCTGGCAGAGGAGCGCTACAGAGCAAAACTCTGCTTTGATGCCCAGGAGCGTGTGACCCAGAGCTTGCTGGAAGTTTTGTTGGAACACTTGCCACTCAACGTGACCCGAGAAAACCTCTTCACTTGGATGGAGGCAGTAGGCGATCGCCGCGGGTGCATCAAAGAGCTGCATGGAGTGTTTCAGCTGGTTGCCTTCGAAGACCCTAGCGGTGGGATTGTGGGTAAGGCGTTCACGGAGTACGCCACACTGAAGATTTACCACCTGGTGGAGGGCACGCTCTCATTACTCTCTCCTGCGGCGGTGCGGGCCTCGAGCAACTCTTTGGCCAGCTTGGAACAATACGAGCGTGCCTGTGATGAAGTGCTCTTCTCTCTTGTTGGCGCATTGTGGCACCTTGAGCGCATTGTGTCAGTGGCGCTGCTTAAGCAGCCAAGGATGCAGGAGGCCATTGAGACGGGTCTTTTCAAAGGCGCTGGAGCTTGGCAGGAGGCCGACCTCTCGGGGCTGGTAGACCGACTTGCCGTGATGGTACACTTCGTCGTCCGACGAGGAGATGAAGAGGCCGGTGCTAATGGTACGCTAGCACTCATCTCTGGTCCGACTGTGAGTAGCCCTAACAGCGATGACCAGCACCAACAACAACAACAGCAAGATTCGAAGTGGCGAAGGTTAAGGCAACAGGATGTTGTGCGACTCTTTTATCTGCTTCATCGGTTGAATGGGAAAGATAAGGACTTTCTCCGTGAACACCAACGCTTGCTGGGGATGCGTCTGACCCTCTTCTACGCCTCTCAAGTGCATCGGGTGGAAGAACGAGCGCGTTTTATGCGACAGAACAAGGTGGAAAAGTCACTGCTGAATGATTTTCATCGTATCACCAATGACGTTGCGGTCTACCGCTGCGGCCGGATGCTGGCAACGGCACATGCGCCGCCATACTTGATCGTGGAATCCCATCGCCGTACGGTATCTCGTACTGGTCTTTCCGACCTCGGCTCCTCTCTCAACACCTCCGGCCGCCATGACCAAGGGGATGAGGACAGCAGAATGGAGGAGAAGTCCAAGACCCCTCGCACCAGTATGATACGTCGGCGAGCGATTGCCCTACCGATGCTTGTTGAGAGCCGGGTCATCCCTGCTTGGATATGGCAGTGTCCCACTGGTGGTGAGGCCATGCTGCGCGGGTTCCCGCTGCTGGAAGAGGAAACTCAACGCAGCCGCGACCGTTTTCAGACTTCCATGTACCTCGGTCGGTATGTCGAGCTCTGTGGACCATACACCACAGGAGTGATGCGAGTTCGGTTGTCACAGTTTACTGCCGATCCTCCCATCACAAACACTGCGGCTATACCGGTGCTTACTCACCTGCGCTTAGAGCTCTCCCTGGTTCAAATGTGTACACTGTGGTGCTTTCAAGAGAAGCCGGAGTGGGGGATGAAGGCGTTACGCGATGCGGTGCTCAGTGGAGGCGATCCTAGGAGTGGGGGTGGGGATATGGAGGCACTTCACATGGATTTTTTGGCCGGACTGAGTGCGTTGTGCGCTAAACACATTCTCCATCCTGTCGAGGGAAGTGTGGTGCGGCTGACGGATTTGACCACCCTTCGGCGGTATTATGAGACGAGTCTCTCGGGTAGTAGCCCGAGTGGTGGCAAGGTGGTGACGGTGTGCGTCATTCCTGAGGTACTTTCCCGCCGCGACACCTCCACCTCGTCGTCAGCCTCGCTCTCGGAGGAAGAGGAAGAAAAAGAAAATAATCGTGAAGTTGGCGACGAAGGGACTCGAAGGTGGAGGACCCGAGCCGCCTTCTCCCCTTCCACTCAGTCACAGATACTGGATAGGAATATGGCGGATAGCGCATCGGTGCGCCAACAGGGTATCGGCATCGGGATAGGCTCGGGCTATACTGCCGGAGGTCCAACCCCCACTCCTCCTTCCGTCTCTCGTGGAGAGACTGGTGGCTTCCACAAGGCATCGGATTCTGTGTCGCGCGCTACGATATCAGAGACGTTGATGGTATGGGTAGTGCGCTTACTGAAGCGCGAAGGACCGATGGGATGGTCACGGCTGCTGGAAGGGGTGCGAGTTGCTGCTGCTCATTACTGCCAACAGCAGCAACAACATCTTCGCGGTACTAAACTTTATATCGAACCGAGCTTGGTGAAGAGCGCGTTGGAAAAGCTGATGAAGCGAGGGCTCGTGGGGCGGGAGACTCCTGCAGGCTCAGAGGAGTCATCAGGAGAAACATCCGTGCGGCACAACAAGGGTGGAGGAGGGGAGGACCTATTCCGGTTTCTCCCCTAGAGTAACGCACCTTCAACCATTTTTTTTTAGGTGGGAAACAGCATTGTTGTGGCACAGTAGAAGGGGAATCTGATAAATTGCTGTCCCCTAATTTTATATCAACCTATTTGAAGTTCCGTGGAAATAAAAGCAGAAGAAAAAAAATCAAACAGACAAACAAAACGATCCTTGAATAGATGAGAATGGTGAAATACAAGTGAACGAATATTTTTTCTGTGTAAGTTCTTGCAAAGCAACAACATTAAAAATCCTTCTCAAGGAGGATGCGGAACTCCACGTTAATGTTGTATAACCTTTAAGGTAATGCTTTTTATCATTGATTCTGAATCTTTTTTCTTGCTCATGCTATATATAATGAGTAGTTCCATTGCTTCACAACGTACACACGTATGTGGTGGCGTATCTCGGTATTTTCTCCTCGATCTCTAATAGTTTTGCTCTATAGCAAGAGCTGCTATGCGGCTCAGCATCTGCGTTCTGCGGTATACGACGCCTGCGTGGCAGACATGACCACAAAGTGGTACCGTTCTGTACTTGTGCGCCTTCCAATACGCGCGCGGCTGCTGGACGTTGGAATCGGGACCGGGACGAGTCTCCTTCATAATCAAGATGTGGTCCGCAGTAAACGGCTGGAAGTGGTTGGGGTGGACTGTAATCTCGCTTATGTAGAGTACGCTCGGGAGCAGGTGGCGCGGAGCTCGGTACGAGACGCTATCACAGTGGTGCACGCTAACATTCATGACTATCATCCGGGCGTGGATGGGCGTTCGTCCGACACCAGTGACCTGTCACTTCTCCATGAATCAAACGGAGAAGACTTGACAAACGAGCGTATTACTCAGTCAGGTAGTAGTCAGCCGGAGGGGAAGGAAAAGGCTAGGTTTGATAGCATTTACTTTTCCGGGAGCTTTATGCTTATCCCAGATAAAGTAATGGCGCTGCGCCACACCATCGCGATGCTTGGGAGACCTCCCATCACAAACTGTGGAGGAACTGAGGCCGATGAGCAGGAGGACCAAACAAAGAACAAAAACGAAGAGGGAGGTAACATTTACTTCACGCAAACGTTTGAAAAGAATAATTTTTTTGGCAGCCGAGTGACCCCGTGGGTGAAATGGTGGCTCAGTGTGCTCACGTCTGTAGACTTCGGTCAGGTGACGTTCCGTGAGGATTTTCTAGAGGTTCTGAAGGCCGCCGAGGTTGAAATAATTGAGGAGAAGACACTCTACAAGGGAACGAATAGGGATTTTGTGCTTATTATTGCTCGGTCGAAGTCCTACTAGTAAACATTTGACGTTTTCTCGTGCTCTTGCATTGTGAAACATCTTAAAACAATCAAACGCAGCTGCGCTTCTTTTTCCCTTTGTTGTTTGTAATGGTTGCAGTTTTCCAAGCTGATCACAGTGTGGATTTTTTCTTTCTTTTGATTGATAATAATGTTTTTATTTTTGGTTTCGTGACTTGTCATAGTTAGATCCATTTGGATTACAGTTTCATCTTTTATTTTTTTTGCCTGTTACAGTATCTTTCTCTCATCCCTCCACAAAAAAAAAAAAAAAAAACACCAAGCAATTATTACATTTTTTAACTCCAAGGAAAGGAGAAGAGCAAAACAAACTCACCAGCACTTTACTGTAGATGTCTCTGGGCTTTAGCAACAGCATCGGCGAGACGCAGTGGACGCAAGACAGGGAAGGAAAGCTGGAAATTCGTATCCCGGCGAACCTCCCTGATGGCGTGCGCAGCAAGGATTTACGTGTGAGTATCAAGGAGGCAACTATCCTGTGTGTACGAGCCAGAAATAGCAACAACAGTAGTAGTAATGATAATAGCACCATCCTTCAATGGCGTCTCTTTGGACCGGTGTTCGGCAACAGCGAGGCAGCTGAAGCGGAGGCGGACGAGGATGTGAACACCGGAGAGGAGGAGGCGGAGTGGGTTATGGAGGACCAACACTTGGTGATTGAGCTGCGCAAGAAGGTGACGGGAGCTGCCTGGCCGTGCCTGCTAGACCTCCCACTCCCTGACGACGAGGCGCTGCTTCTCCCAAAGGCGGCGCTGGAGGTGATGCTAGCGAGACACTTTCCATCTCAGGATGAGGGCAAGCTCGAAGCTGAAGTGACAGAAGAGGACAAGAAAGAAAAAGAAGAAGAAGGTGTATCTTCCACGGAGGCATATCTTTGCCACGAACGCCGGCTACTACGCCAACGGGAAGAACAGATTAGGAAGGCTCTGGAAGAGAAGCGGGAGCAACAGTGCGAGATAGCGAAAGCGATAAAGCAGGAGAGGGAAAGTGGCGAAGTCAGTGAGGCGGAAAAGGATAAGGAAATGCAAGAGAAGGAGAAGGACCGCAATGCTGAGGATTTGAAAGTGCTCGAGACTCAGATCAATGCCATGGAGCGAATGCTGGAACTGAACCAGGAAATCCGCACACTTCGGTGTGCCCCCACAACGATGGACACCGTGATTCGCGTGATGCAGGCTGGGATTGACATGGCTCGGCTGAGCTCCGGTAGTCTCTCGGAGGAAGAGACAGAGGACTACGACAACGAAATGGAGAAGGAGTTAACCCCCACCCAACTTCTTACACTCGCCTTTGCGGGCCAAGACGAAATTGATGAGCTTACTCGGTTGCACTTTCTTCGTTTGGCTGCCATTCGCTACCACCATCCTCAGAGCATTCTCATTCTCGTCTCTCGGTACCCCACACTTCCGTTCGGGCCGTATCTTCTTATTCGCCGAGCCCTTCAGCTCGACGGCGATGTACTTCCTAGTCCGGAGGCTAACCACGAGCTGGGTAACTTACTCTTGAAGGGTTCCTCACATTTTTTACCCCTCTTCCCTGCAGCTGTATATTTTTTCCAGCGGGCCGCCAAGATGGGCTATGTCGCCAGTATGCTCTCGCTGGCGAAGGTGTGGTCGGAAGGGCCACAGGAACAGTCTCTCCTTCCCTCAGATACAGAGAAGGAGACGCTTAAGAACACGAGTTGGTACCACAGCTGGGTTCTCAAAGCGGCGGACCGTGGGTGTGGCGCAGCGTACTTTCTTCTGGGCTCGAGCTATGTTAATGGAGAATACGGACTCACACCTTCGTACGCGAAAGCGAAGCATTACTTGGAGCTGGCTGCCAAGACAGGAGGCGAGGTTCCACTGCTGATTCAGCACTCGAATATTCTCTTGAAGCTCGAAGCTCTGAAGCGAAAGGAAGATGAAGGGGCACATACAGAGAAGGAAGAGGAGCAACCGAGGAAAGTAGAAGAGAAGCCTGTGTCGACCACTAAGAAGACGGAGCCAATTGCTACCGCTCCACCGACAAGTAGTGGGAGCCGCAACAACACCGCCAACCAGAATGCACTCGCTGGCTTTCTCAGTAGTTCGCCCAGTAACAACAACAGCAGTAATGCAGGTGGATTGACCTTTGGCAGAGGTGGTGGGCAGAAGTCCGCTGCAGCAGCTGCTTCGGCAAAGCGAATGAAATTTTGGGAGGCAATGGGACGACGCGGTGTGTTGGTGTACGCGGCGTTTACACTAGCTTTTCCGCTGAGAGTGCTGCTTATCGGACATGTGTACGATGTGCTCGGACGCGTGGTAGAGGGAATTCCGTGGCTGGCGAACCCTGATTATGTGCCAGTGTAGCCGTGAAGTGGTTGTCCTTGAGTAGAGTAGAAGAGTGATCGTAGAGTAGAAGAGTGATCGTGGAGTGAAGGTAGATATCCCTTGATGTACCTTAGGCGAAAAAGAAAAATCGAATAGGATTAATACTTCTTTTTCGAAGCCAAACGGAAGTATAGGTGGATTGGGACACTAGACTTTATTATTCTCTCTCCCACTTTAAGATTTGTTTCTATCTACGCTCAGTTTTCTTTTTGAAAAGCGGATTTTCAGAACAATTAATGAATGAAAAGTCGAAACAAAGCCAACCACCCGTTTAAATAACTTTATATATTTCTTCTGTTCCTCCTCTTCTCTCTGTTTTTTCGTGTTCTACACCGGACTTAGACAGAGATAACCCTTCTATTCATCCTCTTTTTTTTTTCTTTTTAAAGAAGAAGAACTGGTAACCGATAAAAAATGATGGTAGTGCTGAGCTTCGTCGCGCTTCAAAATGACAGACCTATCAAATTTCTCGAGAAGAGTTAATTGCTTTGAAGAAAAAAAAGAAGAAATGACTTTTTGTGTCCAATTTCTCTCTCCTTCAGAGAATCGATATGTATCGTTTTTTTCCTATAAAATCAATAAATATTATTCATGACATAAATAAATAAAACGATACTATTAGTAAGTTTCATAAGGGAAACCTAAGTTAATTTGGTAATATTAATGACGTTAATCCAAACGGATATTTTATAAAAGAGAGACAGCGAAAAATGGGACGTTCTAGTCTGTATTCACTTCTCTTTTGTTTCTCTTTCTGACTCCCTTTTGGTTTTTTAGCAGCTCGGATGTCTCTTCGGCCGCTTTCACGTCGTTCATTCTTGTCAGGACTGGCGAGGAGGAGAACTACTGCAAGAGGAAGTACAGTAAGGATCTTTTTATCTTCTTTCTCTCTCTTCGCAGGACATGAAGGACGCTTCATGTCTACCACTTCGTCCTTCAATAGTGCTGATTTTCCTTCGGGACCCAGCGAAGCAAATTCAAGCTCATCCTCAACCCCACACTTTGAGAAGAAGGTGGAGAGGGCTGCCGCTTTTGCAGCTGCTTCGGTTACTGCGGCTGCCCGCATGGAGCGTTCAGCCCAGGCTCGACACGATATTTTCGCTCTTTGGAAACGAACGATTCAGGATGAGACAAAAGTGGAAGCAGCCGACGTCACAGCGCAGGGAGAAAGCGGCGGCCGCCCTTCCTTGACGGGCTCGCATCATGAGAAGCGCGAGGCAGAGCTGGTGGCGCTGCTGCACCGTTATGCCCTGGACCTTTCTACTCCCCCGGAGGAGGATGTTTCGGTGGGTCTGGGTGAGGCACTGGACTTCCTTGTGCTTCTTTGCGTGCCCCTACCCCAAATATCTCTGGTGCAAAAAGAAAAAGAAGAAGAGATAGGACAGGTTCCTTCTTCGTCTTACAATGCTGACACAACTGCTACTTCTGCACTGAATAGTGAGAACAGTAAGAAAGCACTTTCGCAGGCTAGTTTGTATCCAACCTGCACACTGGAACGAGTGCTACGCCTACTCCACCGCCAAGGCCGCCGTCTTTCGATGCGCGTGATGCAGCATCTATTCGCCCGTACTGCTAGCTACACCGAAGCACTGCTCATATTTCACACCCTGCGTGAGTGCCACGTCGCGATGAACACGGAGGGGTATCACGCCATGATCTACGCACTGCAGCGACTAGAGGAGGAAGCGTGGGCAGAACGATTTCGAGGGGAATTTCTCGGTAGTTATAGTTATACTTCTTCTTTCCCTGCGTTTGGAGTGGAAACCTCCAGAATTGGAGAAAATGCGGAAGGACAGGAAGGAGCTGATGGAACTCGTAATGCAGGTTTAACAGAGCAGGCCATGGAGTTTATTTTGCGTGGTGTACCTCATGCACTGATACCGGAATCGAAGCCTTGGTTGGGCCAGCTGATGTATCAAGGGGGCCGGAAAGAGGAATCAACAGTAGAGAAAGGAATCAACAGTAGAGGAGATGTTGATTACTCCTCTCTCAGTTAAGCAAAAGAACAATGAAAAGCTGTCTTAGGTCAACCCCTTTTTACCAACAAAAATAACAACCAATATTAAAAATGTAATGCATGATTTACAGGGGGGGGGGGGGGAAGAGAAAATTACCAAACAAAGAAAAAGATGAATCACTGTACTCTCTTTTTGTTGACAGTATCCTTAAGGGAAAACTCACAGCACCTACCAAGTCAAGAAATAAATCTTTTTTTTTTTTTGTGGATTCGACCATCAGCCATTTCTGATGCTCCTAAAAATGAAAAGAATAACATTAATAGAACAACTAACCAAGGCATTGGATCTGTTTATATTTTGATTTCTCTTTGCTATCTGACGTGGATATATACTCTTAATAGTTATCAAATCTTTTTTTCTCCCTTTTTTTTTTTTGAAGGAAAGATGAATGTGTTTGTGTTTGGTGTCTTCCATCTTTTCTTGCGTTTTATTGTTCTACATCGTGTTTGTGGCACACAATTAAACTTCTTCGCTCGTTAAAAACTCTGCGGATTTCCTTTCTTACGAAATAGCATTTTTTAAAATTTCACACGCTTGTATTATTGCTACTACTATTATATCAACATTTTTTTTCACTTCACTAGACAACCTACAGGCTATACAGTAGTACAGCATTTTTTTCTTTTAAATTTCTTCATTTATTGTTTATTATTCTTCTCTTGCTTGTTCTGCAGACTTCAGAACACAAATTAACAAAACAAATATATATAGCAGGGAAGAGAAAGAGGGAGCAGATAAACCACAAAATATGCTAGAGTCAAATCGCCACTTGCTTCGTCATCCTTCGGTTGACTCCCCCTTCTTCAATAGCTCACACAAGAGAGATCAAAAACAGGGGGAAAATGGAACACACCATATTTTTCAAGAAGAAGGTGAAAACGAATCGCACTCCCTAATCCGTCGGGTTGCTTTGAATCAATGTCCACCCTCCTTCTCTCCGCCGTCTGCACGTTTTGCTGAACTATCAAGAGAAAAGAACGAAGACGGGACGATAAGACTGGAGGAGCAGGAGGATGTCGTGTTAGTGCTGCAGCGCGAGAATGCAGCTTTATGCAATCAGCGCGATACAGCCATTCGAAGGGCAGAGCGCTGGCGATGCGAACTGGAAGCAGCGAAGGAAGCGCACACGGCACAACTGGAGCACTGGGTAGCCAAGTCTAAAGCGTTGGCGCAACGTTTAGCGTCGGAGGTGCTGCATGCTTACCGCTGTCATTCCCTTCCTCCTCGATCAGCAGGACCTGAAGACGGAAAAAGAAAGGAGAATACAGAGAAATATTTCAGAAGCAACACCAACCCTATCATTTTGGATTCTTTTTCGAAGTCTCCTGTATCGCCTACTGTTAATGCTGAACAGTCTTCGGTATCGGATACGGGTCCATCGCGTAGGACGAGCGGGTGCAACAGTGGCCTTGGGTGGCAAAGGTGTATGGAGGAGGTGGAAGCGTTACAACGAGCTCATCTGGCGGATCGGGCGTTTGCGGTGGAAGTGTTGCTTGGCGTGTTGGAAGATCTCGAACTCTTCGTTCCAACAGGTCCTTCTTCTATGCGAACTAGTACTACAGTGAATGGTGCGTTCACGTCCTGCCAGGGGCTTGCCGAGTTGCTCAGCTCTGTTTCACTGGGAGTGCACACACACTTGGCGCAGCAGTTGCTCCGGTCCACGCATCAGGCAGAGCGGATCAGGGAGGCTTCTCAGACACTTATGGAGGTAATGGACCATTTGACTGAAAATGTGCTGCGACCCTTATTTCAATTTCTCATGACATTTGTACCTTCGGCGAGAGAAAGAGAATCAGGAGAGGAAATGCTGGGCTGCGGGACGAAGGCTTCCACTGCCACTGGTGTAACAGAACCCTACCCTCTAACAGAAGTGGAATTGGAAGAATGGAGAGGTTCAGAGAAGAAGCAACCGTATCATTCGTCTCCTCGTTTCAGTGATTGGAACCAAACTAGTAAAACTTTAGAGAGCCATACACTTCGGATGACATCCACGAGAAAGATGACAACTGGAACACCTATATTGTCGTGCTCCGGAGGAGATCTTACCTGCACCCCGACGACTAGCACGTCGACTCCTCTGCCAGCGACACCACTCGGAATGCAGCACAGAAGTCCACTCGAAACTGAAATTGGAGATCATGCACCACTACGCGATGACGCGCCGTCCTGCGATGCGGTGCCGCAGTCTTCGCTTCCGAATCGTGTTGTAAAAAATGCCGGCGAAGCAGCAACCACGAATCAAAGTAGTAGTGTTACTGCTACTGTGACTTCAGAGATTGCAAGCGGGAACAGCGACGGAGGAGAAGAAGGAATGGCGAAAATGGCATTGCACTACTCTCATAGTGTGGATAGAGGAGACGGAAAAAAGAGTAGTGAAGGTTTACGTCTACGGTCTTCTCGCATCACCACCGCCTCTGCACTGCGGTACGCTTGGAAGGAACGACAGCCTCAAGACACTGCAACAACTAGAGGACTAACGCAGCCAGCAGAGGCAGCAAAGGCGAAGGAGCAGGACAAGATAAAGACTCCTCGAACCATCAACGCCGCAGCGCCATTGCAGACTTTACTTACTCAAGCGTTGGGACCTCGTTACGCCCCTACCAACGGACTCCACGAGCAGAAAGATTCTTCTCCCATTTTGTTTGAGGAGGACGTCCAGCTACAGGAAAGGGAAGTGACGAAGGGTACCGCCACAGCTCAGCGAGTAGGAATGAGCATGCTACCGCCTTCAGTTTCAGCTTCTAAACGTCCTTCTGTGGCGTGTTCTGCTGCCCCACTCTTTTCCTCCACTCTTCCCCCTTTTATAGATGCAGACCTGAAGAAGGTACCGCTGTCTCTCCATCACCATCGTCTTCTTAGTAAAAGCGACTTATCGACGATTTGGGCTGCCTGTGATATGCTCAAGTCTTGCGGCCGCGGTCTTTCGGAGGTGCTGTTGGAGTTAAAGGACATCGAACAGTCCCTTGTTCCTCCTTCTGTGCAGGGACAGAAGACAATGGCAACAACAGCCGCAGGGAGACGACGCGGAGTAGCCTGCGATCCAATTCGCACGCCAGCCGTAACTCCACGCTGGTGCTTCTTTCTTTACGAGCAGGAAGGAGAAGATAAGCAGAATACACAGAATGAAGAAGACATTCAAAAAGATAGGGACACCTATCATTGTCTACCCACTGAGGCCGTGAAGATCCCCGCCGAGAAGGACTGGAATCCTCATCGCACAACTCGGACGACATTCGATGAAGATCCGCAGGACCCAACCGGAGCAGTAAAAGGTGCCGCCGCATTGTTCGCCTCGGCGTTTCGCTGCCTTCACGAGCGCAGTCTTCGTCTGCAGCAGGGTCTCCTACGGCGGTGGAGAGTCGAAGCATCGGAGCGGGAACGCAGCTCTGCTGTGCAGACCGCTCGACTTCAGGGAGTCTGTGAGGAGAACCGGAGACTATTGTCACAACTGCAGTGGAGTACTTTCCCACCTCCAGAATCCTCCAGTACTCTCCCACTCTGCCGTCACCAGCACCTTAAAGCAGAAAGCAACAGAGAAAAAGAGGGTGTAGAACAAGGGGAAATAAAGAAAACAGAGCACTTGGCACAGGAAAATTTTCTTCACGACGATGTGGCGGCGAGAGTTCCTGATGCCAGTGAGGAGAACTGTACTAAGCATTACCAGCGTAAGGTGGCCCTTCATCGTAACGCTCTGCCCCCTTTTTCCGTTAAAGATTTCCGCGCGAGTAAGTGGGGGCAAGAACAGGAACAACGACACTACGGATCACAGAGTTTTCGACTTACCGAGAAGCGGTGGGAAGCAGGGCAATGGAGGGTAGATAGAAGTAGTGAAGTTGAAGCTGTAGCCGGAAAAGCGGAAGAGCAAGACATTTTGACGGCCACGTACCGACCTGAAGAGGAAGACGGGGAAGAGAGTGACGAAATTTCTTCTCTGTGGACGGAGGAGGAGGAGCCAAGGGAGGGAGAGGGCAAAGAAGCCCCTTATCTGCTGGCTTCGCCTCCTCCACCTGTTTTAATATCACCACCGCCACCGAGCTCTATTCTGAAACGCGAGAAACGGAGCCAATGTCTACAGTAATGGGCCCTTTTTTTTATAATGGGCCACTCTGATTTAATTTGTGGATACATTTTGACCTGTAAGAATTTTTTTTTGCCATTGAACTTTTTTTAATATTAATACTCCACCAATGCATAGATACACAAGCGTATATAAAATTGTGATTGCTAAATCAAATGTCAGGTCATTTTTTGCTCAGCTGTTTTGATCTAAAAACTCCCCACTTTTTCTTCTTCTTTTTTAACTCCTTTTTATTTTCGAGCGTAATAATTAATTAGCAAATATCTTTGCTTTTTGTTTTTAGGACCTTCAAATATTTCTTTTTCTGAGCACAAACAGAATCCATATACATAACCCATTTTTTTTTTTTGTTAACTCCAACAAGTATCTCCATCAAGTGAACAAATAAGGACCACTCGTACTTTGAAGTCTAGAGTTATTGATTCGTCTGGTCGTTTCAGGATAATAATTTCTTCCCTTTAATTGTTCATTTTTTGTAACGTTTCTGCTTTTAATCTCTTTGAAGCAAAGATCAAGATAAAGATTAAACGACGAGGAATACAAACATTTCTCTTTCGACTACTTTATTTTTTTTGACAAACAGAAATAGCTGTAAAAAACAGTAGAGGGACATTCTCATTTATTGCAGCTGCTTTTTTTTTTTCTTATTGTTTTAAAATTACCCCTTTCCTTAGATACACTCCAGCTTAAGATATCCACCACCACCTACAACAACAGCTAGCAACAGAGGAAATGGAAAGTAGTGATCTTCCGCCACGTATGGAGTTGCGACAGCGTCACCGCCAGGCGGCTATGGCTACTAAACCTGCGACAGTGGCGGAAGTGGAATTGCCACCTATGGAAGAGAAGGATAAGTTTGAAATCCGAGCTGCAGTGGAGCGTAGGGAGGCTCTCCGCGGGTTTCTAGCCTTTACCATCTTTATTCTTCTGGCGCTTGGTATTCCCGGCTACTTTATATACCGCTGGACCCCCTTCTTTAGCTTTCAGAACGTTCGCTGCCGCTTGACGGACAGGTATCTCTGGCCTGACGCGAGTGCCAGGGAATCCGAAACCGCTTATGAAAAGTTCTTCCACGATCCACCACTGTTTGGCACAGAGGCGTTCCAGAAGACATTCCTCTGGGGGACTTACGACCCAAGCCAGATCTTCGCGATGCAGACACTCTCGGCGAAGCCGGTTACCTTTGGAATAGCGTGGTACGACGCGGAGGGCCGCTTTCCACTGCGTCATCGCACCGCGTTGCTGCACAACCGGGTTGCATCCCTCAAGTCCCGGAAGCCCGGAAGCGAGACGGATGTCCTACGTGTGGAGTGGGTTGCCCACGATGGACATCACTATGGGCGGCTTATGATCAACGACTACGCGTTGCAGCTCCAGCTCGAGGTAGAGTTTCTCAAGGCCCCTGAAGGAGATGGGTGGCATGTCCGGCTCCACGGAATGCTGCAGCCGACACGAAGTGCCGCCGGTGAGGTGAGCCCACAGAAGGTCGCCAATGAGATTCACTTGGTTCTTTATCTTCTCAATGATGACGAAACGGAAGATGTGATACCACTGAATCCTAGTCATGAAAGCGGGGAGAATGCCGATCTGCAGCCCACCCTAACCACGTGGTTTCATAATCATGTCTACCACAAGGATCGGCTGTTTTTACGTGTGGAGGATGATCATAGCCCGTTTGTGGCGACCTATCCGTGGCGCGTATTTCAGCTGCACACCGCTCCTCTTGAAGGCGACGACGCCATCAGCCAGGGACAACCACTGGATGGGCAGCCCTTGCACGAAACGACCTCACCACTCGCTCTTCGGCTTTCAGATACATTTGGTGGTCGCATTCGTGATCGCTTGTCTACGGAAGGCAAAACTCGAACGGGGGTGGAGAATATATGGGACGTCTACGAGAGCCCAGCACTGAACCTCCGCACACTGCGGTGCCAGGAGGCTTCTGCCTCCATCCACGGGTCAGACAGTCGATTAACGGATGTGGAGGAGGAGGCTTCAGATCGTACTCGAGTCGATCGTCTGGCGTGTGGTATTACCCCTCCGTCGGAGGATCAAAATGGCAACACCAACAAGAAGTCAAAGCGGGGAATGAATCTCGTAGTCATGAAACGGCGCTACGCCGGAGACTTTCGCGTCGATATCTCCTTGACAACTCGCTCCTCATCCTCTTCTGCATCTTCGTCTTCTCCTGACCTGCACACTTCTACAGTGGAGGATCTCGAGAAGGAGGAGCTTGGCACCCCTCCGCTCGGGGATTACAAGCGTTTAAGTGTGTGCCAAGCGACCAATGCGTTCCGAAGACGTCAAAAAAAGGTGACGGAACACCATTGGAAGATCTTTCAGAGCTGGGTTCGAGATATAGACAATGACAACGCTCAGGCAGGCCGGGGGCGGGGAGGGCTTTACCAGCGTTTAGCAGCTATGACACTGAGCGAGTTGCTGGGGTCTTTAGGGTATGCGCAAGGCCAGTATGTGCTGGTGAGGTCAGGGCACCAGAACAGTGTTGAAAACATGTCTGTTGCGAGTCGAAATGTGACGTCGTTGTTGTCACCATACACTGCCGGGGCTTTATACTTTGTGGGTTCTCGGACCGATGAGCCCTTTGGGCGTCAAGATGTGACTGGAATGCAACTACTCTTCCTCGTGCGGTACAATAAGGAGATGGTGAAGCACGTGCTACACACATGGCTGCTTCAAGCACAAGACCCCGAGACGGGGTTTCTTCCGAGCCGGACCGATTTCAATCTCTACCGACGCTCTGTCATGCCGGCGGAATTTCGTATGGAGAACCTCACTCATGGAACACCGCCGACTCTTCTGATTGGATTACGAGAGCTACTGAACGAAATGCAACGGAAAGGTCTTCGGGTCCGTCAGCGGCGCATCACTCACCCAAAATCCCAGCGGAAGGCTCGAAACAGCGAGGCGTATCTGAGCAAGGAGTCGACTTCGGATTTGCAATTCTTAAGAGAAATTTTGCCACACCTCAAACAATGGCGTACATGGTGGCACCAAACACAGTGCGGTGGCGTAACGGATGCGTTGGCACGTGGGTGCGATGCGGCCAGCGACAACACCAGCCCTTCCTCAATACGGAAATCTAATGAGAACAACTCTGTTCTTAAAGACCCTCGTAGCTCTTCACCTCGCCGCCGTGCACTGGAGCAGTGGCCGGTACGCCCAACGGGGAAGCCCGAAGATCAGCTGGCGTATCGCTGGCGATCTCGCAGCGGCGCTTCTGATCTTCCCAGTAGCGGGATGGAAGATTATCCCCGTCCGACGTGCCCTGGACACGAACACCGTGAACTCCACGTTGATCTATTCAGCTGGATCGCTGCACTCTCACACCTTATTAGTGTGATTGAAGTGGATTTTCTAGGACTCGACGAAAGCGTCACTGTGGACTGGGAAGCTCATCTGGAGGCACTACACTGGGACGAGCAACACCACCGCTATGCTGAACGTATTGGTTGTCCATCATCCTCCTCAGACCCCACCGCACCACCTGATTTCTCACCGCATGTGGGATTTGTGAATGTGTTTCCTGTCGCGTTGGGCGTCGTCCGGCGTCAGCTGGCACACGTTTTTCAAACGATGGAACTTGCCGTGAATCACCTTCAAGCGGACAAGGGTCTCCAGTCACTCTCGTTCGCATCTGTGAGGGCGATGCGTGAGAGCGGTCTAACCCATCACAACCTCTTCACTGGCACAATATGGCCGTGGCAGAATGTACTCTATGCTTATACTCTGAAGTCCTTTTACGGTAATCCGGAGGCCGCCTCTCGCCTTGGTGGACCAACCGCAGACGAAGAGGCAGTAAAAGGCCTGCAGACCGTGGCGAGGCGAGAGTACGCGCGACTTCGGCGTGATGTACTTCCACCACTGCTGCAAGTCACCCGCTGGTGGGAGGCGTTTAATCCTGTTACAGGAGAGGGAATGGGTGGAAAGACATACATTGGATCCCGAGCATTGCTTCTGGCACTCTTGAACGACTTTAACTAAAGCGTGAAAAGAAAAATAATTAAATATATAAAAAAAGAAACATGCACGCTCAATATTAATATTACTAATGCACAAAAGCAACACTGTTTTGCTCAAAGGTAGCCTCCTCTCCCGCGCACACTTATCCTTCTTTTTTTTTTTTTAATATTAAAAAAACAATATATCCGTTGTATTCCGATGAATAGTTGAATAATTATAAATGATGATCTTCTATATATTGCACTTTCTCTTTCTCTATTCTTTTCGCGCAAATATGTGAATGTATTTTTATATCTGTACTTTTCTAAACTAACATCAAATGCATATACAGAGAGAGAGTTTTTCTTCTACTTTCTTCATCATGGGACACTTGGATCAGTGGCGCTCCCGTCAAAAGATCGGCATGGGCAAAGGGGCTCGCAACTGTGTGATTTGCTCCAACCAGAAGGCGCTTATTCGCAAGTACGAGCTCAACGTATGCCGTCAGTGCTTCCGCGAGAACGCTGAAAACATCGGCTTCACCAAGCTCCGCTAAAATCAAATTATGTCTCTCACGCAAGATCAACGGAGAAAAAGGTGCTGAACCTCTCGATATGAAAAAAAGGTACGCATTTAGTGGAGCCTGATTTCCTCTTTCTCAATCCTATTTTCCCAGTCTTATTTTTCTTTGCAAAAAAAATATAATGTCTTTCAGTCGAATAGATGGAATTAAAAGAGAAAGCTAAAGATTCTCTTTTTTTCCGTTTCTGGTGGTTTGTGGCTGTTTTCACAAACTAATGCTAAGGAGAAAGGGGTGCTCTCATATATTTTCATTATTTGTATCTTTTTCTACACATTTTGTCATCACCCTAGATTTTTATTATCGCTTTATTTCTGCACTTCGCGTGTGTTTTTAAAAGTTTAAAGCCAAAACCGCCCAAAAAGAACATTTCAAGATGGCTGAAGCTCAACCTGCTGTCCACGTCCCTAATGAGGACCCCGCTGCCCAGAATCAGCCGGAAGCGGAAGAAGCTCGTGATCAGCAAGAACAGCATCATTTGCAGGAACAACAGCAGCAGCGACAGGAGCCGAGCCCCAATCGCTCCGCTCGCCGTTCAGCCCGTCGCTCTCAGCCGCAGAGCACGGCTCGCCGCCGTAACTCGAATGAAGAGGTCGAGGACACCACTGGCAAGCGCCTCCTCGCGAAGGAAGAGGAGCGCCGGGAGAAGGAGCGCGCAGAGCAGGTCCGAAAAGAAAACGAAAAGCTGAAGGAGGAGGTGCGCCAGCAGCGCCAGAAGCTCGAGGAGGAAAAGAAGGCACTCCGAGATGAGATGCACGAAAACGAGAAGAAGAAGCTGGAGGAGCGCCGCAAGAATGCCCCCAAGGTAAGCAAACCAGGCGATGAAGAGGAAACCAAGGCCGATGCGCAGCGCAAGCGCGACGAGGACATTGAGCGCCACCGCAAGGAGCTCGAGGAGGAACAGAAGAAACTGGAAAAGTTGGAGAAAGAACTCGCTCAGAAGGAGCGCCGGCAGAAGAAGGAGGACGGGGAGCGCAAGAAGGACTGGGAGTGGGAACAAGGCCACCCGCCTACTCGTGAGGAAGCAGAGAAATCCGAGAAGAAGCCCGAGCGGGTCAACCAGCACCGTGACCCCGTCAAGATTAAGCAGGAGGAGCGCCGCAAGGAAATGATGCGCCGCCAGCAGAAACGCGAGGAGGAGCTCGCGAAGGCGGATGAAGAGCGCCGTCGCCGCGACTTGGACGAGCTGGAGGAGCGAAAGCAGAAGGAGCAAGAGGAGAAGCGCCGCCGCGTGCTGGAGCAGCTCAAGAAGAAGTACAATATTGTAGAAGAGCAGAAGTACACCGAAACACGTAAGGAGCGCATGGAGCGTGAACGGAAGGAAAAGGAAGAACAGGACAAAAAGACCCAGGAGGCGCTCAAAAAGTACCGTGAAAAGTTCCACGCTTAAGAGAAACACCTTTTAAAAGAAAAAGAAAAAAACAAGCAAGCAAAAAAAAAAAAAAAACGGAAGAGAAAAATATTAAGAAAGAAGAAAAAGGGGTGTGAAGAAAGAAAGACTCCCTCACTACCTCTTCCCACCTCCTAACCCACCTTTTTTATTTTTTTCACACCTAGCCCTATCGTTTTTTTTTTCTTGATGTCATATGCATACTATTTGTAGTTTTTTAACGTTAAATATATATGTATATATATTATTATTATTCTACCAATTCTTTTTTTTTTCTTTTTAAGTTTTTTCTGAACATATTTGTTATCTATATTAATTTCTGAAGAGGAGGATCCAATAGAGAATACACACATACCCTTCCTCTTTTTCTGTGTGTTGTGGGGGCTGCGTGGTGTCTATGTAACCGTATCTGCATATGCTCGGATAGACGAATATAATAGGCAGTGTTTTGAAAGGGCAGTGCAGTGTTTTGAAATATGTTCATAAAGTATTATTCGTATATTCTTTTGTGTTCTTTTTTTTCTTCGATGACTGTATAGAAATCTACCTTTTTTCTGTTTAGCAGATCCTGCAATGTGTTTCGTTTTCTATTTTAAAATTCCCCGCGCTTACACTTGAGTATCCCATCGATTCTTTCTCATTAGCATTTCCCAGAAACGAAGAGGGGAACAGTACCATAACTGCATCTCTAAAAGGGCCTATGGCCCAACGATTCATAACGATTGCCAAGAAAAAGAAGAGACACACCAAATAAGAGCAACAACTCAGATAACAGAAAATCGGAGTTCGCATTTTTATTACCTTTTAAAAAATATATTCAACCACTGCGTCGAATTGTGCTACTCATTTACGAAAAAGAGTAACAGCGTCAAATAAAGTGAGGAAAAAAAAAATTGAAAAAAAAAAGAAAAAAATGTTATGATATCTTTCTGTTATGTGAACGGGCTTGAAAAAAAATAATTTAAGTATCTAGTACTATTAAATAATAGTAATATTACTAATTAATATTATAATAATGAAGAGGATAGTCGCACTTCTTCATGTTTGTGCCAGTGAGGGTGTGGGAAGGAGAGAGCGGAAAAAGAAGTAAGCCAATAGCTCTGTCTAAAGGCGCCATGGGAAGGCAGTGCTGTTTCATGTCTTACCAACGCTCTTTTTCTCCTTCCCCAGCACTCAGTCAAGCATCGATTCTACTTCACTTTTCTTCTAAACTTTTTTTCAATATATAGTGTTTAAAATAAATAGTATTCTTATATCGTTCGTTAATGCCACTCTTCGGGAAAAGAATATTGATTATTTTAGTTAGTGAATAAAGGTAAAGAAAATAGCCCAGCAAGAACTTCAGTGATATTGAGCCCGATATCCGAATGGAGTACGATTCAAACTTATCATCATACCCTGGCGCTATCTTTATTATTGTTATCAAAGGATGCACTTTTAGTGGACTTCCGAGATCCGCTATGATATTTCTAAATTAGGAGAGATTACTTGATGATGCACGTTTTTTGTGACGTCTGATGGAATATCTTGCGCTTTATTTTGAATCCTCTCCATCGAAGCTACCACAGCTGTGGGAAAATCATTAGTAGGTAAAGCCCCTGGCTTAGCTGATAAACCAATATATATATTTATATATATATATGAATACTAACTCCCTTGCTGTAAGATATAATAAATAACAGACAAAGACACAGAGAAAAGACGTTGAAGGCGTAATTATTGAACATAAGAACGACTATTACATCATGTCCGTGCTATTGACAACGTATAATTCATAAGTGTATTAAATACATACGAAAATGCAAAGGTCCACCACTTCTCATCCCTGTGGAAGACTTCCCTTCTCCCATGTCGTTAGTTTTCCCCGTTTCGTTTGGTATGTGGCATGCCTACTTGGCATGTCAGCCGGGTTTTGGGTGGAAGCTATGTTGGCCGCGTGGATCGTGTAAGGTAAAGTGCGGAGGTAGTGCGAAATCCCGGCGTTCAGTGCGTGGGAAACCCCTTCGAAAGGCCGCCAAGGAAGAGGTATTGTCCACATGCAACAGAATCCGAGCACCGTTGGAGAGGGTAGGCTGGAGGGAGGAAAAGGCAAAAGTGATGGCGTTAATATTGTGGGCTGGTGTGCCCCAGGCTGATCCAACGATAGCGGTGTGTAGAGTGTGTCAATTAATACAGATTGCTCCCAAGCCGGTGAGCGTCGCATCCGTGAAAAGATCGAACATATCAGTAGATGGTGGATGACGCGGAATGCAGCGCGGGATATTCTCAACCACCGCTGTATGCCAGAGAATGAGTTGCCGACGCGCGCAGGCTGACAGATTCACCGGAGAGGAGTCGGAGAGTATACCTCGAGACCATTGGGAGAAGAGACGTCGAACGTTCTTCAGTAGCCACCAATAGCGATAGACGGGGAGTGAGAGAACTTTCGTGGCGAACCACAGTCGCCCCAAATGGCGCTCAAGCTGGGCCATGGTAAGGGAGTGAGTAGGGTCTTCGCATAACTTGCAGTGCGTCTTGGCACTAATGCTGACAGCGTGGATGTAGTGGTCGTACACCACCTCTGCGAATGGCGGGATATCATTGTTTCTTCTGCGTTGAGGCTGGTGTTCCAAGGCCGCACGATCTGTGATCCTTTGCAAGGCATGGGATACCTCCTCTTGGGTGCCTGTGACCTGAATATTATCAATATACACATTGAATCCCACTGAAACTGTAGGAGTAAGTGCAAACTCTGGGTGCCCTGCGAGCCTCGCTGTCACGTGTTGCATAATCTCCGGGCTAATATATAGGCCCATGGGAAGAACGATGAGCTGAAATAGTGTGCCGTTGGTGTCTGCTAAGCAGAATAACTAACGGAGAGTCGGAGGGAGTGGAATCTGAAAAACGGACGTTGTCAAGTCTGTAATTCCACCACATTCGGCATGTACCGCGGTGAAGGTTCCATGGCAGAGTTCTAATTGTGGCGCGTAGGACCCTTCCTTGAACTAAACAGCCAACTGTTGAGGGCCTTGGGCCATAAGATGAACTGGCGGCGGATGGCCCCGTGCTTCTCCTCCACAACAGAAAAAGCCGAAGCCAAAACCGGGGCGGCATTTCCAGGGACAAAAGGTTCGTTAATGTTTGCCTGACAGAGTGCAGTATCATCGGGCAGGACGGAGCCTTTGGAAGGTGTCCCGAGGAGAACAAGGAAACCGCTTCAGAAGATCCCACAGCTGCTCCTGGCGGTGTCGTTTCTCTACTTGCATTTGTTGGAGCACTGCGGTGTAGTTCATGCGAGGTATATTGGTGACATGGAGTGGCGCACTCCACTCAGCGGCCGTCTGTGGAAGGCGAGCATGCGAACGTCTGGTGATAATAGAGTAATGCAAACCCTGTGGCGCAGCGGACAGAATATTCATCGCCTAAGGCTCGTCCACTACAGCAGGGAGGTCAATATTCCCGTCCATAGATGGCGGGCAATGCCGATTTGATGTTCTGCACCGTATCGAATTTCCAGGTCGTTGAGAGCATGGTAATGCGGCGCATGCTTCCCGAGTAACGGGAGAAGAGATTCGGGTAGTACTTGTGAAAGAAGGAGCATGACCCCGAGCTTCATGCTGTGGGCCGAGTAGCCCCAAGGCTCGAGAATCTCCCGAATTGTTGCCCTTGGAATCGGGAAGAGGGGCTGGTGGAGGGGTGTCGCGAGAAAGCGAGGATGCAGAGAGGCTTGCAACTCCCGCGTGAAAGCTCCGTGAATGACTACGAAGAGGTCCGGGCGAAACGGGCGTGTCCGTGACGACTTTGTTTCCGAACCGAAATAAATTATTATCTCCATCGGGTTGTGGCTTTGAAGAAAGCTGTGGGGAGTGAGGCGGACGATTTCGTCCCACCGACTTGCGCTTTTCCACGCTATCATAATCAGGTAATTGTGAAGCGGAAGGATGCTGCGGAAAAGCTTTTTTATATCTGCTTGATTCATCGGTCGCGCTTGAGACATGGGCATCAGACAACCCTGAGTTCGTAACGCCGTGTCCAGCAGGGTGAGCTCTTGATGAGTCCAATTTAACTTGCGGAATATTGTGATGAAGTTTCGAATGTACGTCTGTTTCGTTTGGATAGACACCACCATCGAAGTCACGAACAGCGCTGCTGGCGGAACGTTCTCGTCCCCCAAGCACAGGTCGACGAACAGCTGAAATCGTTGCCAGAGGCTGCGGTACTGGCTCCACGTTGTCCGAGACCACATCGCGGAGATGGTCGCTTCCAACTGTTGCTCGAGGAGTGGTATTGGGATCGTCTCTGGACGGTGACGCATCTGTGGAGGGTTGGACTGAAGCAGGCGCACTAGCAACGGGGTTTGTTCTCATTGTGCCCCGGGGTTTTTAAGCCGCGTGGAGGGCTTTGATTGGGTTTTACGGCCTGAGCCCCGTTTTTTTGGTTTTGATGGGGGAAGTGACGTGGCCTCTGGGAATTTCTATTTGATGCGATAAACTTCGCATCGTAAGAATTCTCCAGCTGGAGGAGAGCGGAAAAAGTGGCAGAACCCACCGCGTCAATAACCCGTTGACGCTTCTCCTCCATCACGATCTCCTTTTTGGACAGGTTGATTCGGAGGACGCGAATCACTTCCTGTTGCAGGATGAAGAACCGGTCCTCCATCGTGGTCTCCGCAGAGCGGAACGCATCGCGAAAGTTTTCCCAGAAGCTCTCAAGGCAGTATCTCTCGGCCATCGAATACCGCTGATATTCATAAGGACACTGGAGAAGACGGGACAGCTCCATCCGCAAACTCTCGAAGTTCCGAGTGGAGAAAAAGTAGGAAACCCACGTGGAGGGATCCAATGTAATGGTGGAGGGAGTGGCTGGTTGCAACGCGTTTGCGTACACTTAATCGTTGGCCCCGTAGGGAGGTTGGACTGAGGGAGCCATGTTGGGAAGTGCGGAATTGCTGCTGGGTGGATTCACCCTCAAGAGAGCCATATCCTGGCTCAGTGGTCCAATCGAGCCTCTAGCCGGGCTAATGCTGATTGGGAGGCGGCGGTATCCGTGGCCTCCTGGTACTGGACAGAATTGAAGTGAGCTACGCACTGCTGCTTGAAGGTGCCGAGTTCCTCCTTCTGATGGCGAATTTCCATCTTCGCCTCGTCCGCCTCCACCTCACTCTTAGCGGACTGTCAAATGGTCTCGAGCTCCTCCATGCCGAGATCTCCACCTTCCTGAGCCGTGCGTCCCACCTTCAAGCGCGGCCCTCATCGCCGATAGGTGGCTCTGCCTCTGGAGAAGTTCCCGCTGGTCCTCGGACAGCGTCCCACTGCTGATCAGCTGCACGAGCAAGGTTCGGTTCAGCGTGTACACCGAAATATTGGTCGGCAACAATTTGCCGTTGCCCCAATTCTCGGGTGTCAAGACGAATGGGGTGGAGAGCGAACCGTTGTCGATCTTAACGGCATCGAGGCGCTTCTGGTCCAGGGACCAGAAGCTACCAGATCACGAGGAGGTTGGAAACGCCGGCCCCGGCGGGCCATGAACCCCTCAATGGGATCACCTCCGTCTCGGCCAAAAAGGTCACAGCCTCGAAGGCCATCTTATGGAAGGGGATCGCCATTATAAAACTTTTTTTTTTCTTTTTTAGTAATACTTGCACAGGAGAGTAATCTGAAGAAGAAAGAAGAAAAGGAGAGCAATCCGTGGAAAGCATTCACCAGTCGAGGATAAGTCCAATCTTCAATATATATTATGTTAGTAACGTGAAGCGAGTCTTCCACTTTTTTCTTAAGATATCCTGATAGTTGTGGATCGGGTTAGTTGCTTTGAAGACGTTGACAGGAAATGATCTCTTGCGTGTTGATGTGGGAGTCTTTCAATTCCTTTCTACAAGAAAACTTCAGTGTGCAATCGACTTTGACAGGTCTTCGTACCCTGGTCACTGAGATACGGGATGTCTGTAAACTCAACTTGGCTTGTGATGAACTCGAAAATTCATGTTAGGATCGCAGGTGTGAAACTGCGTGCATTCGCATGTCTCCAGCATTGCACAAATTTAAGTTTCCAACTGTGGCGAAATCATCGTATCGGTGAGCCAGTACCTTTCTTTTCAGTTTATTCTCTTTAAATTTCCACACACAAAGTGGGTTCTAGAACTATTCTTTACCTTCCAGACCGATGCGAAGCTCTCATTTTACTTTCATCACAGAAAGTACAGTAGTAGATACCTTGGTAAGCAAATAGGGAAAGGACGAATGAGATAGAGACCACTTGGCGTGCAGGAGCTCGCCGTTATTGACATCACATTGTGTAAAAGATAAGCTTTCGCCTGCTGGTGTTTACCTTTGGTGCACACGGTTCTAAGGAAGACAGTTCTGGAAAAGGAGAAAAAGAGAGAAAGAGAACTATTGCTGTCATGCTGTGTGCACTGATAGGTACGAAGAAACTACCTCAGCCCAAAAGGCGAAACCATATCTTTTCCAATTCATCTGTGGTTTAGGAACACCCCATAGCTGTAAAAATCACCTTTAAGGTATTCATCGCTTTCGAATGGCCTTGAAGGTCAGTCCCTCACATACGTGGGAGTAGGTGCACCGAAGAGCTGGTAGGCACATGGTGGCTGCTGGTTTCACCACAATCTGTCCGTTGCCGGACTCTACCCCAAAGACCCGTGAGGGTGTGTCAGCCGGGTTTGAAGGACCGCTGACGTAGAAGAACGTAACCTGGATACCCTTGTGGTACCACAGGTTATACACGTACTCGAAGAGTCGATTCAACGAGTAGCCTCTTCCAATCCCGCCGAAGCCGTTGGTGCGTCTCTGTGCGTGCACGATGGCTTCGTGATCTGTGACAAGGGCGATCCGGGATCCGTTCGCAATCCCTTCTCTCACCAGTTGTCGTAAGGCGAGCTGAGCTGCCCGTGGCTCTGCGTGAGCCGAGTGTTGAGCGTTGAAGAACCCTCGGTTCTTGATAACATCCGTAGTGTACGGTTCCACGTTATCAAAGAAACCTCGTTCCCACCTTTGCTGATAGGTGGTCTTCGTTCCTTCTGCTCGCTTGTGCGCGATGGCACCCCACCCTCCGTAGGAGGCGTCCGTGTAAACGATGCAGTCGTAATACTGCTCGTCATATGTGGGGTGGACCTCATCAGCAATGCGCCTCCAATCATTCTGGTATAGCGCGGTTCCGAGCAACAGCATGCTGCTGTAAATGTTTCTATCTAGATATGGGATCTCGGAATCCCAATCCACGTCATTGCCAACCCTTTTGTACACCCTTCGATAAGCGCGAAGGAGCTGGAACGCACTCGCTGGGTTAAGGCGAGTGGTGTGTAGGGCGTACAGCTCTAGTGAGACTAGAAATACAAAAGATCGGCAGCTGAACCTTTCTGCTCGAAGAGCCAAGCCAAGCTTTGCTACAGTCTTGATAGAGTTGCGTACCGATCTCTCACTCCCGTGCCACGCAAACTCTTCACCAAGAAAGGTGTTTGGCTTTGTCGCTTCCTCTAGAAGCTCGTCGCCCTGCATGGATGCCAATTTTTCTCTGTCTGGGGAGGTGAGAAGGTTTGCCTCCCTCATACGGCCCACGATCTGTCTGACCGTTTTGACAAAAAATTCCTCCTGCCCCTCACACGCCGCAACCAGCACATTGTCTATCAGTGTGTGTATGGTTACGGGTGTGTCGACGTCCACAATCGTCCACGTCACTGCCTGCCCGACCGCCACACTCCATCTCGCACCGGTGGGCAGTGTTTTTAAACGAAAATATCTGTTTCTCTTTCTTAAAACAAACTTGTTCGAACCTGCTCTGGCATAGGTATGGCGTCGTAAAACGCCTCGAAGTCGATCTGCATCATATACTTACAGTACCGCAGTGATTGCCTACGGCCGAGACGAGACGGGTAGGTGACCGACGGCACCTCGCGGGTGTTAATCGCCGCGTTGAGGTGTGGCTCTGTGATGAGGCGGCGACGGCCCTTCATCTCTGGCACCGCAAACACGTTCACGCCATGATACCCACACGGAAGTTCGTTCACTGAGAGAGTTTCCGAATCGATCTCTTCAAACTTACCCATGTTCACAGCCTTCTGAACATCCAAGAGAGAGCTGTGTGGGCTTGATCGTTCGCGACGTCATGAAACCTTCGTACGTCATCGGTCGAAGAATACTTCTGTACACTTCACAAGAAGTCCTTCGTGACGGGGCGATGGGTGCTCATGTTGAGGACGGCTTCCATGTCGAGGAGGGTGGGTGCAGCCTCCAATCTTTTTTGCTGGTGCTTCTTCTGGATTATGCGCTGAATCGTCACGTACAATTCAACTTCGTCAATCCCAAGTTCTTCTGAAGAAGGGGCCTTCGACCCTATCCACTCGGCGCGGGGTGGTGGAGCTGAGCTGCGTTGTCCTATCACGTCCTCCAGGGTTCGATGGCGGCCATAACCCAAGTAGATGTCTAGGGTTTCTTTCCGCTTGTGTTCCGTGAGCTTCATCAGCTCTTTCCATGGATGCCAGGTGTTGGACCGGTCCTCTCCTGACTGACGTCAGTGATGACTCCCTATTCTCCCGTCGGAGTGCTGCTCGGATCCGGTCCTTGAGGTGCATGTGGTCCTCGAACAGCCGTTCCTGTGGAAGTCTCAGATGAAGCAGGCGTTCCAGCTCTGCTGCTTCTTCCTGCCATAGGGTCGACGTGGTCCCGTACGTGCCCTGTGAACTGCGCTCCTTTGCCGTAGCGCTGGGCAATCGTCAGGCCGACGTCCCGTCCGCTTTCGAGGTCGTTTCTAGCGTCACATCTCGTTTCCTCAGGGACGAGATGTCCCCTTCTCGCGCGGTGATGGCCCACATCATTCCCAGGAAAAGCGCTGCCTTCAGGCAGTTGGTCTGCAGCGCTCTATTCAATTCTTCGATCTGGGAGAGAGTCATTGGTGCGGCTGGGTCCGAAGGGCTCTCCCGGACGATGATCTTTTTCGCAGCGTTCCACTCGGGGCAGTTCTTCAGATGGATAGATTCTCTCGAGCGAATAGATGGGAAGATCCCTCAGAGCTCCGATCGACGAAAGCTCCTTGTCCACGGTCGCCGATCTCCAACCCCTTGCCCTCTCGTCCTGAAGTGCGCATCGGATCACTGCCGTCGCCATGTTCGGGTTGAGATACTTGATCGGCATCACCCGGAGCTTCTTCAGACACCGGATGTGGTTGAGCCGCATCACTGGGATGATGGCGTTCATGTGGCTCTCTCCACGTGTGGAGGCTTCTGGCTGAAGATGTGCCAGTTCCGCGGGCAGGTGACTGCTCCCTCCTGACGGGAAGCCCTCGCAGTTTACCAGGTGCGTAGGCTCGTCGTTGAGGATCTCTGCAAACTCCTCCTCTCCTCGAGCCGGTTCGATGTGCTGTGTCAACTGGGACACTGGGGATGGTCGCTGTGTTGGTGCGCTGCGCTGCTCTTGAGTCCTTTCCGTCCGACTGCGCCTTTCGCTTCTCCGCTGGCTCGTCGTCGATGGTGTCCTGTTTCGCCTTGGAGTCTCACCCTCTTTCTCCACTCTCTGCGTGGTTGGGTCAACCTTGTCATCGAGTTCTCCGGCGGGTAAAACTCCATGTCCCACGGGAGGTACACCCAACAATTGCCTCGGCTACGTTTCTAGTGATGCCATAAAATGGACCGTCTCCTTCCGTGTTGAGCTTAGCAGCGATCCGAAAAGTCCTCACTTCAATCTCACTCGGGAGGAAACCCGGTTCATACGACGTAGTGAGCATTTGGTACTGGGTGCTCAGCCAGATGTTCCTCGTCTCCTTGCCCACTCCACAGGGTGATGGTGCAGCCCATCGCTCCGAGGGTCTCGATCACGTCACGAGGAGTGTTTGCCCCAAAGTGTTTTTGATAGACATTTCCACCTACTCGGTCTATCGCTAAAGATCTTCTTCCGTCATCCGCTATGTTGGCTAGAGCTATGGCCACCATGTCGCTGATCGTCCTTCTTCTGGCTCTAGGTGCAGTGACATCTGAGAGATCTAGCACTCTGATTTTAAGCTCTACCACTGAAAAATCCTTTTGTTTTTTTGTTTTTGTGGGAGTCCGCCACCTGTGTTGCTTCAGGTGGTTCCGGTACGGACTGCGTTTGTGAATCGGCCAGAAAAGGGTTGACTCGTTGCGTATTCGCATTGCTTCGAGCATTGTTGGTGAGGCGTCTCAGTGCGCTTTGGTGCGCCGCCCTCCAACTTGTGGCCCTTGCGAAGGAGCTCCTCTTCCATCCGTTGTAGGAAGGACTCCTTCGGCATTACAGCCTTCGCAGCATGAGCAAACAGTTTCAGGAGTCGGTTAGCAATGGAGTGTGGGGATACCACTCCAACTCGGAGGTGCTCGCCAAGAAATGTGCAGCCATAAAAAGGCCGCAGTTGTCACTCCCGGGATGCTGTCTGGCAGAGTGCAGTTTCTGAATTCGAAGCTTCGGCCAGAACTTGTTGATGAACTTCTTCAAGTCCGTAAGGGTAGGGTGGCACAAGGTAGCATCGTTTCGCTGGGAAGATAGCTAGAAAACTTATTGACTTTCCACTCTTGAAGTCACCTCCGAAAATGATATCGCCTGCCGGCGGAAATACAGAAGGCCACTCTAGTTTTTTAGCGAGTGTGGAGCAATTGTGCCGTCTTCCATCTGACCTCGCCAACCTTCGGTGCTTTTCGACTGACCTTCTGCTTTCTCCCGGTGCTGTCCTCTTTCTCCCTTGGTGCGATGGCTGATCCGAAACATCTTTGGGAAGCTGGGCGATTCCAAAGCAAGGGCGTGGTGTCCATAGGTGTCAACAATGGCTCAAAGGATGAACCCCCCGAAAGAAGTACTCGGCTCTTGTACCGGTACTCTCGTTGGGATGCACAACCTCCCAGCAATCTCATCGTTTCGGAACATCTTCCGACTCTCGTCGTCCTCCAGTGAGCCCCCTTCGAAGACTGGTTTGCGTCACGGATATTTCGGAGAAGCTTATCATTAAGCACTTCGCAATCTGCGCTTGGGAAAAAAAAAAAAGAAATGATTCTGCGGCTTTCTTTTGGCGCGGGTCCATCGCTCTCGCCGCCCCCGCTCTCGCCGCCCCCGCTCTCGCCGCCCCCGCTCTCGCCGCCCCCGCTCTCGCCGCCCCCGCTTGCGCGCCACCGGACGGGCAAATTGGGGATGGGTGGGGCGGGGGCGTATTTGCCGCGCGGTTTTTTTCTTTGATCCTGCGGGGCATTATTGCTTCTGCAATCCCAAGGCGATGCATGCGGCGCGGACATGGTTGCGGCATGGGCGCCGCCCATTTGGATGCGGGGGGTAGGAGGGGGTCTAGCGCCGGCGCGTTCGGCGGCGTGGCAGCGGTTTGCTTTTTCCTAGCGCAACCATGGGGTTTGGGATGAACCTACTGGTTATATGAAAAGAAGTACAGGGATTCCACCGGTAAACTAATTTGCTATGCTAGAATACGATGCAGGCTTCGCTTGGTCTCTTATATACTCCGCCAGGGATGGCTTGATGTCATCTTATATGCATCGACTGTCTTCTGATTATGCCATTATGCCCCCTTCACACGGCGACGTCCACAACCTTCTTTTTCTCTTCAATCATCGTGTGTTGACT